>CM032228.1:135612500-135782500 GCA_019009955.1 Riptortus pedestris
ATCCTTAAATCATACCTTTCCGACAGATGGATTTATTTTCCCTATTTGAAGTTGGCAACTATTTCTAATAATAAAACTAGTACACCGTACTACTTTGGGGAAACAAGATATTTAAAACGAAAGTCAGACTCATAAATATTACAAGTAAATAAATCTTTAATGAACACCAATAAATAATATAAAGAAAACAATAAAACAACAAAGTGTAATATACAATTTCTTTAGTAAAACAAAATTCTATAACTTATTGGCTTCCTTAACTATCTGTGTCAGAAGTATATTAATCAATGTTTTTTTTTCTATAATATTTCAGCTAAACTCTATAGGTATGCACATCATTTAGCTCTTCTGAACTCTCATCTAAAACTCATCTAAATATGACATTTCTTCATTTTTTAAAAATAAATATAATATACTAATATTTCCCTCTGAATTAATTTCAGGCGGCCAGGATTAAAGATGCCACTGTGTCCAGGCATGATACACAGACTACCAAGTACTCAACCCTACTCAGTATTTTCAAATACTGTAATCATTTAGTCGGTTTCATTTTTTTTAATTCATGCTAGGGTTTTGGGTATTTTGGTCCAATGTGCGAACCCAACCACTATCAACATTAGTTCTTCTAAACACAACGAAAATTGAGTATTTTATGTATGTCTTCAGTATTTTAATAACCCGTATAAATTAAGCATATCGTGGACGTTAATAAATAACCAATGTTACATTATCTCGTTTAACGTAATCCTTATGTTCAAAAGTGTAGCATATTAGGGTTATAATATCTTGCAATAGATTTGGGAGCTATCCTCATATGTAAAGGTAGGACACAGTTTCTAGGAATAAAGAAAACTATTACGTTCCCTGAATTTTAATCTGGTAGGAATAGTATCAGATGCAAAGATATTACTAGCTGGCTTTGATATAATTTAATTTTATAAATTAAATATAAATGAAATTTCTGGCTAATTTCTACAGAAATGTTTCACTAATTTGTTTTCAGTTTTTGTGAAGATTAAATCCATTATTCTTTCTATGAAATTGTAAAACATTTATAGCAGGATATAACGATTTTTATTATGTTCTCTATGTAATTTGATGGTGCCAGTTATTTTTTTATTTTTACTGCCAATCATTGCAACCAACGTAGGAATACAGGAGTACAGACATAAAAATAAATGTAATTCATTTTTATTGTTTTATTTTAAAAATAATTACATTTTCTCCATTATTGCGTGTTTAAATATTAAAATGTCTCAAATATTACTTATACAATCTAATAATTTGATTCTATCGCTACGATTAGCCAACATATTCATTATATCTTAAATTATGTGTGCTTTATTTGAGATTGAGCTAAATTACAAATTGTGTTATAACATATTCGAAAAATGTTTGAGCATTTGTCAGTGCTGGGTCCTATTGAAGTTTTAGCAGATTTAAGGGAAATCAGCTAAAGAGATTCTAGTAATAACACTACTTTCTAAAACGTCCACCTAATGGCTATTGATCCTACATAAGAATTAACAAAAAATTATATTAGATTTTTTAGTTCGGGTCTAGTGCCCGATAGTTGTGTTTGATCATAACCAAACTCATTTTTTAATTGCTTACTGTAAAACTTGAGATCAAGATAGTAGCTAACCTCTTACACTAGGAACTGGTCATTTAGAGAACTGGGAGAAGTGAAATAAGGGTATGGGAGTAAAATAACATGTAGAAATATCTCCGTTGTGACGAACCAATTTAAAAAAGTGTGCTATAACCGATTTTGTAGCAAGTGTGATATTCTGAAATTGTTGTTGTGAACTCAAATATTAACGGAGTTATTTGTATTTCTGCATTTTCAGCCTGTAGGTTTACTCCCCCGCCAAACCTAGGGAATTTCACTTTAAGATATTATGAGAGTATTTTCAGCTTATGGTTCTAGCAAACTTTGCATAGGTTTATTGAAAAGGGAGAAATATAGAATAGAATGTGAAACGATGTTATCTTTGAGAATTCGAATTGCTTAGTTAGGGCAGAACCTTTTTGCAGCCTCTCTCATTAGCATACTTAAACCAATACAAATACGTCAAATGTTTTCCTCTTATGATACATGTTAAATAATTAAATTAAGGAGCTGGTTTTGTGATTGAACATGAGTAGGTATATGGAAAATGTATATGTTTTTATAGGTTTGTATAGGTATATGTATTTTGTATAGGGAAATACAAAAAAGCCTTGCATAAGCCTTTTGATGTTTTGAGTGGAGAAATGCCTTTTTAAGCTATTTATCGTCTCAATGAGGACAATACTTAGGCTTGCATGGGCAAAATACCCATCCTTTGAGGTGTACCCCACTTTGGCTTAGTCTAGATACATGAAGACCAAGTGTTTTTTTTTTTGTCCTTTTCTTTACTAGGCCAACTTTCTAAATGGGAAAATGTTAATCTATAAGTAGTAAAACCACTTTTCATTAGGGAAACAACATTTCAACTCAATGTCTGTGATTCGTCCTGTAATGGTCCTGTAAATAGCCCTTGTAATGTAATTTTCTGGATAGGGAAAAGAAATTTGCTTCCCTATGATGTGCGCCAAATTGACTGTTCTAGTCGTTTATGGTACTAGGAAAAAACAAATCAAGAAAGGTTAGGAAAAATGATTCAATTAAAGATGTTGTTCCAGAGTTAGGTATTTTTTGATGCCAACGGATAAATTAGAAAGGAAGAATAATATTGCCAAGTCCACTGTATTCATTTTCTTTATTCATGGACTTCTAATATTTCAGTAGACCTTCAGTCCTACTACCACTGGATGAGTACTCGTGGCGTCCAAGCATTGCAGGACTGGAAGACCCAACGCACACTCCATAAATAAAGAAAACGACTACAGGGGATTTGGCAATATTATTCATTTTATTGAAAATGATGCCCACCAACACAGCTTCATACGTTTCTCATAAATAATAAAGGCTTTAGAAAAATCATGGAGCTTGATTAAAAAAAAAAAAAAGTCAGTTTTGGGAATAAGAGATAAAAGCTGAGAGTGGTTGGGTTAATTATTGCATTAGGAGCCCCTGAATGCAGGGCTATTGTGATGCAGAATTTGAAACCCAAAACCAGACCTGCCACTAGGCGATATTCTGAAACACTCATTATGAGATTGCAACTATTGTCACAACATTTTTTTCCTCACCATTGAATGGATTGGAGGTGTTTGCCACTACAATAGGTCCAGCGGTCGAAGTCTTTATTTAATTTAATATTATTAATATTTCTGTTAAAAGATCATATGTTTGTGAATTATGTTCAGTTTAAAAATTCAGTCCGCTAGAGAATTGCAACATAAAATTTTTACGGATAAAATTTTTGCAATAAGTGACTAGATTTGCGATATAAAATTTTTACTGGTAAAATTTTAGCATAAGTAAATAACAGGATGAAATATACAAATTTAAGAAAAACTGAAATTATTTGATTCTCCCTACTCGCAGATTCAGGTTAAATGTAAATTACAACGTCTTTTGCCATTTTTCGCGGTATTTCTATGCTACACCAGAACTATATATTAACCCTAGTATTACCGACCTCTCCCAGGTCGCATGGATTACCAAGGGGGGGGGGGCTCCTCGAGCCCACAACTTAAACACCTTTTATTTTGGTTCTATAATTTTTTTAAAATTTTTATTTCTATTGGATTATGTTTAATGAACGTTTCTTATGACACCTGTGAAAAAAAAAATTAAAAAAAAAAATTAAATACAAAAATAAAAAAAAATTAAAAAAAAAAGTTCGGATGGGGAGAAAGGATGACTTTAAATTAAATGTAATTTTATTCTACTAGAGGAACATATCTAAACATTGTTAGAATAAAAAGTTATCTATATCTAAGTTATTATAACATTATAATAGAATAATAATTTAAGAAAATCTAATTATCAGATTCATAATTGCAATTATCGGTGCTTTTGCACAATAATTTTTTTTTTCGAGTGTTTGTTATACTCTGAACGTTTACATTTGAAGCAACGCTGCTTAGATTTTGATAGGTTGTTGTATTTTTCTTTTTTTGATTTGGCTTCTCTAACACAAGTGTAACACCTTAGCCTTCCACTTGATGAACCTTGTTCCTCCAATTGGGGATAAGTCAGTTCTCGCCCTAGAACATGGTCCATGGCCTTCACTGAAGATCTAGGAATGCCCACAAGATTTTCACTCCTTCCAGCAACACACAATTTTACTAAACTCTCAGATAGTTCAAATAAAAAGTACTTTCTTCGGCCAGCACTATTTCTTCTCCATGTTGTGTCCGGGATGCAGCATGGACTAACTGTTCCCCTAGTTGGGACTAACCTAGAAAATCTTCTCTTTTCTAAAAAAGTACCTATCAGGAGCAATAATTATAACCATCTCAGTAATATATTTTTTATATGAAAAAAAATTATATGGGGAGAATATATATATTTTTTTATTGGGAAAAAAAAACTTCAGAAGGTTTGGGTATGTTAAAATTACATTAAAGTAATTATTATTTGAGTAATATAATTAATAACTCTTGAATTACTAGTTAAAAGTAGTATTAAATATCAGTGGGCTCGAGGAGCCCCCCCCCCTTGGTACTTAAGTGTATAACTACCCCTTGCATTACCAAGGGGGGGGGCTCCTCGAGCCCATACGTCAAAAAAAAATTTTTTTCTCAACATAGAAATTTTTTTATTTCATTTTGTTGTTATGCCCTCATTCTAGGATGTTTTTCTGAGGAATACATAAAATATCAAAAATATCCCATTAAAATTGGGTGATAGGGAACAAAAACAAAAAGTTGTGGGCTCGAGGAGCCCCCCCCCCCCTTGGTACTTCTAGGGTTAAGAAGAAATATTCCAGAAGAAATATTATTACTATCTTCTTGTTGACTATTAGGAATTATAAGCATAAACTGAGGTCAAAAATATAATTTCCGTCACGCAGGGGCACGCAACGAGTTACGATCAAACAGAACTATATATATATATATATATATATATATATATATATATATATATATATATAATTTTGAACGGACCTCATTTTTATCATCTCCTGGGTATGATCGATGGACATTTGAGGAAAAATTTCTAAAATCCTGTAATAGAGACTTTTTCATGAAACTTAACTCTCGAAGCTCAATCATTTTTTACTAAATGTATTTACGCGTATCTTTTCTATAAAACAATTTACAAACCATTATCTTCTTGCTGTTAAAAAAATTTCGAAAATGGAATTTCATCAATTTATCTTTTTAAATTTCGAGGTAAATTACACAATACTCTGGACAATTCATTTAGAGCATAATTTTACATTTTTTTTTTAGTTTATTTAATGTTGTAGGGCAAACCTAAGTGAAAATATTGGCCGAAAAGCGAAACCATTGCGTTCTGTGAAAATGGTACGATTCGCTACAACAAAAACGGCCGTCATCGGTAAAATAACTTGTTTATAAATACAATGAATGGAATTTTGTTTACTATATAGATTGAAGTTTATTTTGGTAGAAAAATAAATAAAAAAAAAGTCCATCACGCAGGGGCTGCGTAAACTAAGCAGATTTCCCACGTGAAGTTTTACAATAGAGAAATCTGCCTAATAACAACAGTAGTAGTAAGAAACCTCTAAACCTAAAACATTATTTAGGGCGTAATAACCCAGTAGTTTCTAGCCCCAAAAAACAGTTAACCTAACCTCTAAACCTATTCACGAGGGACGAATAGTAATGGAACGGCCGCCAGAGCTCTCGGCGGAAAGTCCGAACATAGCCTACTGATCACCACACGCAGAATACAAATGCAAATATCTCGGTTAGTATTCAAGATACAGAATAAATGTATAGAACAATATTTATAGTAAATTTAATTTGCAATACGATTTATTCTATAAAAGTTTTCGATCCGACGCATAATAAAGGAGATATTTTTAATTCCCAAACATCCCCCCTTTAAACCCCCCCCCTCCCACTGGTCCGATTTCAGCCATTAACGAATGTGATCTTCCTTTTTACATAAAACGATTAAATTCCGAGTTTGGTAACGATCAAACAAAAATTGCGACCGCTAGAGTATTAACAGACAAATATATATATATATATATATATATATATATATATATATATATATATATATATATATATATAATTTTGACCTCATTTTCGTCATCTCCTGGGTCGATGGACATTTGAAGAAATTTTTCGAAACTCGCATCATGAGTACGACCTCAATAGCTGAATTAGATTATTCTTGAATGAGATAACAATTATTCTTGTTATCAAATTCAATCAAATTTTAGTAGTCCAAAACCTTAAGACGGGGGGGGGGGGCCACCGGGACATATTTGCATGTATCTCGGATAATCAAGGTTCCACGCAGAGTTTGTTGGAAATGAAGAATGTTTACTTGGAGAGAGAGAAAAAACGTCCAATTATTCACAATTTGTTTATTTCAGCACTAAGCGCTTTCAAAGACTAATGTCTCCATCTTCAGAGCTACTTGCATGAGCTCATTGGGAAAGACAGCAAGCAACTCCGATATAATAAAGGTCTCTTGAAAACAATTTTTGGTATTTAAACTTCGAATAATGTGATTTATTATGCAGCAGAGTATTGTTTATGTAACATTTGTAGAAGTGGCGGTTTGCTGATGGCTGAAAACTGAAAAAGGCAAATATCTCGGTTAATATTCAAGATAGAGAATACACGTATATAATAATATTTATAGTACATTTAATTTGCAATAAGATTGATTCTATACAATTTTTCGATCCGACGTATAGTAACGGAGATATTTCTAATTTTCGAAAATCACTCCTTTAAACCCCCCCTCCCACTGGTCCGATTTCTGCCGTTAACGAACTTGATCTTCCTTTTCACATAAAACGATTAAATACCGAGTTTGGTGACGATTAAATAAAAATTGCGACCGCTAGAGTGTTAACAGACAAATATATATATATATATATATATATATATATATATATATATATATATAAATATATATATATATATATAGATATATATATATATACTAGCTAAGGTACCCGGCTTCGCCCGGGAATTCATTTGAGCCGGAATGACGATGGTATTTTTTCACTTACTTTACACAATATACTTTTCACAATATTTTGACATATTCCCGTTTCAGTGTTTAGGGTTAGTACCCGTGGTTGGTTTGGAATAGAAAATGAAATATCACGAATTTTTATTTCAGGCCTCCCTTATAACCCCCACTCCCGTTCTAACCTAAACATTTTAATATAGCTTATAACCATGTAAACATCAATTTTAATTTATATATTCTGAGTATTGTTGGAATCGATTCAACCGTTGGTGTCCAACTCCCGCTTTAGCTTTTAGTGTATATCTCGTTTATAAACTGTTATACATCAAAAGCGAATATAACAAAAGTTACTTTAAATAAAAAACTAAACAACTTTTGTCATTACAAAGGCGTTTGTTTCATTACACATACCAAGTTTGGTTTAGTTCGGTTGAGTCTTTTGTGCCAAATAAAATTGTTGACTCCCGCTATAATTTTTAGCGTATAACGCCTTTATACTTCGGTATACGACGATAGTGTATATAAAAAAAGTTTCTCTAAATAACAAAATAAACAACATTTGTTATGTGCATATTTGCCGAAAATGCTATAGGAAACGAAATATCACTATTATTAATTTCAGGCCTCCCTTATAACCCCCACTCCTGTTCGTCTCAGAGAATTTTAATATAGCCTAAAGTCTAAGTTGGGTTAGTAGTAATATACATACCAAGTTTCATAAAATTCGGTTCAGCCGTTTATGCGTGAAAAGGTAACAAACAAACAAACAAAGAAACAAAATGCAGTTATGGTGTCTATGACATGTGAAACGAAAAGTTATCGTGAAATTTCGCGAAAAAAAATCAATGTACAGACAGAGGTTACAATTTTATATATATATATATATATATATATATATATATATATATATATTTATATAATTTTGAACGGACCTCATTTTCGTCATCTCCTGGGTAGGATCGATGGACATTTGAAGAATTTTTTCGAAAATCGCATCATGAGTACGACCTCAATAGCTGATTTCCCTCAAGGAAAATCTGCTAAAAATGAATTTCCTATGATTTATTTCATAATTTATCTATTAATATAGCATCACCACCTAAGGAAATATAAAATGTCTGAAATAGCATGCTTGAAATATCATATCCGTTCATACTCAAAATAAGTTGTAAAAAGCGTATTATAATATTTCATGAAAAAATATTTACAAAGATTCCATTCATGATTGAACATTAACTTGCGCACGGTCAAATACTATTTAGCTACAATTTATAAATGTTTCACAACCATACCAGGATCCTGTTATTTAATTGTTTTCCTTTACCTAACTTCAAGATATGACAAATTGAACTAATACTTTAAATATTTTACAATTTCAAATTGTTTTCTTAGTAAGACAAGGCGTTTATTAGAAGAAATTGATTGACTTAAGTGCTGAAATTACTCATCTATAACGCTTATTTTACATAGATCTGAAAATGAATCTCTTTCACATGAGTAAGCTATACAGTTATAAGTAATTACATTTTTTTTTCATATTATAAATAGTATTTATAAGTAAATACTAAATTAGTGACGACTCAGTAATTAAAATTCTTGGTCCCACCCTGACTAGAAAAGAGTGGTATCCTGTAGGTAACCCATTCCAGTTGGTCGGAGTAGTAATAAGTGGGCGTCATTAAATAACATCATTTTATTTCATATTTTTTTTCTCTCCTCATAGTAAGCTTATGAGGAGTTATTTATTTGAATACACGTTTCATTGCCACATGGCATATTACATGTATAATTATGTTTAAATACATTTTTATTTTACTATACCTATCTTCTATATATATATAAAATTGTAACCTCTGTCTCTACATTGATTTTTTTCGCGAATTTTCACGATAACTTTTCGTTTCACATGTCATAGACACCATAACTGCATTTTGTTTCTTTCGTGTTTGTTTGTTTATTTGTTTGTTTCTTACCTTTTCACGCATAAACAGCTGAACCGAATTTTATGAAACTTGGTATATATATTACTACTAACCCAACTTAGACTTTAGGGTGTATTAATATCCTCTGAGACGAACAGGAGTGGGGATTATAGGGGAAGCCTGAAATTAAAAATAGTGATATTTCGTTTCCTATTGGTTTTCGGCAAAGATGAACATAACAATAGTTGTTTACTTTGTTATTTAGATTAACTTTTGTTTTGTACATTTCTCCAGGAACAATGTGTGGAGCAAGTAATTTGCGAAGAAATATTGATATGCTCAACAATTCATTCCAATTTGAACTATCAGGTACCTCACCTGGAAAAATTAATTTAAATCTACGTTAATATTTTGTCCTTAATAACTGAAATCTATGCATAATGCACAGGAGACGGGAAATATGACAATTTGAAGGACAGTGAAGTCTTTCATAAAAAATTAATTTTATTATTAACAAATGCCAACAACGGGTATAAACCCTAAACTTAATGAAACTCGGTATGCGTATTAGCACTAACGCTTTCATTATAACAATCCATACCAACATTTGTAGGGACGGGCAGGAGTGGGGGTTATAAGGGAAGCCAGAAATTAAAAATAGCGATATTTCGTTTCCCACTGGTTTTTCAGCAAATATGAACATAACAAAAGTTGTTTATTTTATTATTTAGAGTAACATTTGTTATATACACTTTTTCCATATACCGAATTATAAACGAGGTATACGCTAAAACCTATAGCGGAAGTGAACAATTTTATTTGGGACAAAAGACCCATCCGAAATAAATAAAACTCGGTATGTGTATTAGCACTAACGCTTTCATTATAACAAGCCATACCAACATTTCTAGGGACGGGCAGGAGTGGGGGTTGTAAGGGAGGCCTGAATTTAAAAATCGCGGTATTTCGTTTACTATTCCTTAGTCGGCAAATCTGAACATAACAAAAGTTGTTTATTTAGAGTAACTTTTATCATATTCATTTTTGTCTTTTAACAAAGTATAAACGAGATATATACTATAAACTGAAGCGGGAGTCAACTATTTCATTGGGCGCTAACGATTAAACCGAACTTAAAAAAGCTCGGTATATCAATTAGCATTAATTCTTCCATGATTATAAGCTATATTAAAATTTTTAGGTTAGAACGGGAGTGGGGGTTATAAGGGAGGCCTGAAATAAAAATTCACGATATTTCATTGTCTATTTGTTTTTCGACAAACATGCACATATCGAAAGTTGTTTACTTTGTTAGTTAGATTAACTTTTGTTTTATACATTTCTCCAGGAACAATGTGTGGAGGAAGTAATTTGCGTAGAAATATTGATATGCTCAACAATTCATTCCAATTTGAACCTCACCTGGAATAATTAATTCAAATCTATGTTAATCTTTTGTTCTTAATAACTGAAATCTATGCATAATGCACAAGAGACGGGAAATATGACAATTTGGAGGACAGTGAAGACTTACATAAAAAATTAATTTCATTATTAATAAATGCCAACAACTGGTATTGTCCCTAAACACTGGGACGGGTAAATGTCAAAATATTGTGCAAATTAAAGCCTTCCCAAAAAAATGCTATCACCATTCAGACTCAAATCAATTCCCGGGCGAAGCCGGGTATCTGAGCTAGTATATATATATATATATATATATACAAACAAAATTAATAAATGAAATGAAAATGTAAATAAACAAATACAATAAGAACAAAAGACATATCAATTGAAGTGTGTATTTTGCGAGTCTATGTAAGGTAAATAAATTGAATTTTGATTCCCATTCCTCACAATCAACTTTACATTCTAATGCATTTTTGCTACATCCATATCTGTACTTTTTATCAACATTATAAGTTCCTTATTATATTTGTTAAATATAATATGAGGTGGCTCTTGCCAATAACCTCCTATTAAAATTATGTTCATTATTGAATTTGATCTATTTTGATTAAATGTTGAACAATCATAAAGTATATGTAAAAATGTTTGTGTTGTCTGTAAGTCGCAAGAACATTTGTTATAGTCTTGAATTTTAAATCTTGTTAAATAAAGTCCTGTCTGTCCATGTTCCGTTAGAAATTTTATTTCGTATGCAACTAGAACCATGGCACTCTTCGAAAATAATACCCAACGGTTGAAAAAAAAAGAAAAAAGGTCTGAGGAGACGGAATTTTAAGCTCTTGTTATACCTAGTGGCTATTCTACATTCAAATGTCACGAGGAAAACAAAAGTATCCCCGTGTACAATAGCAATTTTCAAACAAATTAATACAATACAAATGTCTAATGATATATTATAAATACATACACCTAATGAAAAGCATTCCCTGTTACTTAGACGATCACACTATTCATACACAGAATGCTGAGCATTTTTCCATTAGTGTCTTTCTTTTGATGATGAATTTCTATGGTTGAAAACTAACAAACAAAAATGTTTTCATGAAACACAAAAATATCAAGTTACTTGATTTTGTAGACTTCTTCGCTGGCCTGGATGTTTTTCTTCTCCAAACTGGCTTTCTGCTCCAGCGGTCTTCTCGTCACTCTTCACTGTGCAAAGTTTCAGTAGCTCTACGGCCACCTTCTTCAGGCGTCACATCGTCACGATCCACCATTACTGTAGTTCTGGAAACAAGTTATGAAATTTTGAACAGATCTCATTTTCACACCCACATAAGGTCGATGGACACTTGCAAGGTTTTAGCAGATTTCCATTAAGCGAAATCAGCTATTGAAGTCGTACTCATGACGCGATTTTCGAAATTTTTCTTCAAATGTCCATCAGTCCTACCCGGGAGATGACGAAAATGAGGTCCGATCAAAACTGTATATATATATATATATATATATATATATATATATATATATATATATTTGTATGTTACCGCTCTAGCGGTCGCAATTTTTTTTTTATCGTTACCAAACTCTATATTTCAAAGTTTTATGTAACAAGACAGATCAAGTTCGTTTATGGCTGAAATCGGACCAGTGGGAGGGGGGGTTTAGAATTTTCGAAAATTCGAAATATCTCCATTACTATACGTCACTAAACGAATCAAAAATTGGTATAGAATTAATATTATTGCAAATTAAATTTACTACAAATATTGTTATATATTTATTCTCCATCTTCAATATTAACCGAGATATTTGCATTTTTATTAAATGTGGGAGGATAAACGGACGAGAGTTAGTTCCCCCCAAAAGCTAGTTCGGCCGTTCTCGTAACTGTTCGGCTCTCGTGAAATATCTCTATTGTAAAACTTCATGTGAGAAATCTGCTTAGTTTACGCAGCCCCTTGCGTGACGGACTTTTTTTTCTTTCTTTCTTTCTTTTTTTTTTTTTTTTTTTGAGAATCCCTTGAATAATGGGAAGCGGGGCTGTAGGTGGGTAGGGGTGGCTTAGGTAGTGGTGGGGATAGGAGGGGTGGACGGGCGTAGATAGGCGGGAGTAGACCAGTCTGTGCCTCACTCTCCTTCTGCACCTATCGCTTCTTTCTCATACCTCTCGAGTACGTATTCAAATTATACAGGTGTCTAACAATAGATAACTCTTATCAACAATACCTCATCCAACCACTCTTTTTACTATTATTAGTTTTTATCCCTGAATCCAATATGAAATCAATGCCACGAATCAAGTGAAAACTGCGATGTACTTGTTTTCCTTTTTTTATTTTTATTTTTTATTTATTACTTATTCATCTTCCTTTATATTTCCATTATATAAGAAAATTACAATTGAAATTACGACTTTTAATTAATTAGACTATTAATTAAGATTCTTTCCAAAAAATGAGCGCCAGATACTTTTTAACTGTAATAGACAGTGAATGGTAAATCTGAATATATCTTCTGTCTAAAAACATTTTAACTTAAATATAAGTAAAGTTAATTCTATAAAATGAACAACCATTTATTTACAAAGTTCTGTATTATTATATTTTACATGTAGGCAAACTAATCATTAATATAAAATCTAGTGTTTTTAAACGTTTGAAAAGTAATAAAGTTGAAATAAATAGAGGAAACAGTTCCTTAGACCATTATGAAAATTGAAATGCATTTATAAGAATAAGGAAAATTATAACAGGTAATTAAATATGACAATATAAAGCATCAGTTTCGATGAATAATTTACCGAGAGCTTTAAATTTTCTACTGATTTAATAATTCAGAGTACTGATTTTTATAAACACCTGCAGTCCATTTTTACAAAATTACTTGTCTTGTTTAGTTGAGTTTCTTTTCTTTTATTATTATCGAGTAATTATTTTACTTGTACAAAATGAATATCCGCTTTTGCAAGCTAATAACTCGTTCAATTCACAATACCTTAGACTCGTCTATCGCATCTTTAACTATTTTTATATTGCTCTTTTTTAGATAGTGTTCCTTCTAATGGATCATATTTTTTTTTGTCAGCCCAGTTTGTTTTTTACATATAGAATACGCTCCGACAGAAGGTCTTGGTCATGCAATTACCTAACACTATCAATAGATAATTAATTCATTCATTTCTAAATTATTGACATGATGATTTCACCTCTTTTTGATTTTTTTTTTCTTCTGCGAGTTTATTGTCTGTGGCTGTGAGTCAAACATTTTAAAACATTAAAATAAAAAAAAAAGATTAAGTTCAAACAATGATTTCTAAATTAAAAAGGCTGAATTTTGCCTTTTATTGAAGCTGGGTTCGTGATGATCCCAAAAGCTAAATGTTTTTTGGTAAATATCCCTTCAGCGAAATGAGATAAGAAATTGTATTCACGATGCGATTTTTCAAAAATTTCTACAATGCTCACCGAACCTACCTAAAGTTCAAATTTTTATGTGTATATATATACGTGTGTGTGTTCGTGGTCGAGCTTTAGTTTCATGTAAAATTAAAGGTCAACTTGGGTTACGACCGAAATCGGAGCAAGAGGAGTGCAGGATTAGAGGATTAGCGGAGTAACTCGTATTTTTTTAGTTTTATTCCATTTCCAAGACCCACACGTACTCCAGCTTTTTTAATTTAATCCAATATATCATAAAATATATCACGTACGTGTTTTAGTAGGGCTCTTACTTAGTATGATTCCTGGAATGTGAGATGTTATTGTTTTGCCTCATGCAAGGACAAAGAAATGGAGTATATTGGCAATAAATACGAAGTGTTCTACTCCCTGAATGGTTTTTTTCGTACCGTGAATACCCATTTTTTCCTTTTGCTAACATTTTATGAACATTATTACAGTTTAAATACAATCATTTAATTTATTAAATGCGTTTTCGAGGTTTCACATGCCCTTCTGCATTTTAAGTTCGCAATTAAAAATTATTTTAGAATCCCTCCTACTATATTTGCTAATTACCCAATTAATATCAAACTCTTCAGAATCTCATGATAGCCAATGGATAAAGCTTATAGTTCAAACAATCGGTACATTTCTTTTATTATTTTTTATTTTATTCTTGTTGTTTTTATGAAACACTATTTATCTGGTATGATAAACACTATTTAATTAGTTATTGATGAGCTACTATGTTAATATTCTGATTTATACAAGTTATGTTCGTGGTGAATTGCAAGAATCCCCGAAACTTTTATCAGATTATAAATGAAATGTATGGACTTCACTTAATTGCGAGTGTGCAACGTATTTTTTACACGACAAGATCAAAGTTTAATTATAATTTAAATTTTTTCTGAATAACTTAATTAGAATTTTAGTAAACATTTTCGAGCTCTTTTTTCTAAAATAAATTATAAACTCCCGTGTTTTCAACATTCAGATTTAGCTGAATATTTAGGAAAAGCTTTTTTTAAATTTCTTAAACATTTATGATTGAAAACAAAAAATAATCCTTTTGGTTATACTATGTTTGTACTAATTTGATTTTTTATGACAAAACTTTCCCTGCTTTGATTTGAAGTTATCATATAACGTTTTTCAATACGGTACATAGTAACGGAGGTATGATGTATGTACATTTTATCCTTGCTCAAGCAACAGCTTTCCTTCATGTAAGCATAAGCTCTCCTTGAAACATTTAAATATCGAGTTTGGAATAAAGTAAAAAACAATTATAAAATGCGCCAACATGAGCGTTGAACACACACATACACACACATGTATATATATATATATATATATATATATATATATATATATATATATATATGTGTGTGTTTTACTCGTGGTTATAATGATTGAATTTTCATTACATAACACATAAGTATTATATGTCTTGAGCCATTTATTTGTAATATTCTTGAAGGAAAAAGTGGCGATTCAAGAAATATTTACGAATTTGGGTCAATAACTCCTGTTACCCGTCAATGAAATAAATATGGAAATATAAAGAATGGAATAATAGAAGCACTAAATAATCCTCATATTCCATAGTATTATGAAAGATGTTCTTCCTCTACTGTCACTATATTGTTTTACATGCGGGGAATCTTTGGGGAATAATAATCGATGGGTAAATAAATATGGTTTCTTATCAAAGCTCATATAAAGATGATTGCAACAGCTTTAGTATCAATAGGAAAATAAAATAAAAGTGTTATGGAATTTATATGATAAAAAGTTATTGTGAAATTTGTTGTAATACGAGCGAAGTTTTAATTGAGACCGAGAACCGTAGCTAAAATAATCATGATTTCCCGTGAAATATAACCACTGAGTAATCTTTTCAATACTATCACATACTGATAATGTATTTTGTGTTTCATTCTCTTGATGAAATGACCAATAGGCGACAACCAATCTTTTTAAGATATATTTGAAGTTTTTGTAATTAAACTCTCTTTGGGACTGTCATGATTTTCTAAAATATATGATAATTTAATAAAATGATAATAGTTAATGGTACTTGGATTTATATTATGCTATAGGCTATTATACTGTTACTAAAAACGAAAAGTTGATTAAAATCTTTTATTTAGCAATGTTTCTAAATTTTAAACGTGATGATACTCAATTTTAGGTGATTTGATATATAGAAGAGATAAAAACTTGTCCGGACTTGAAGAGAACCAATTAAGCTTGTACTGGCGGAAGAATATTTACGTGTTTTATATGTAAAGAAGCTGTGGAATGAATGCCATGTTCCTTTTTTTTAAATATTCTAATCCAACTTCGTGGGCTTATATAAACTTCAGGAGGAGGAAAAGTCCATTACTAAGTTTTTATTATTTACCTTTATAAAAGTACTCAGCTTCATAAGTGATAACTACATTAAGTATAAAAAGTCCCCCAGGGCTGGGTAATAAGCGATTTTTTTCTACGCGCCTAGAATTTATGGAATATATTTTAGTTTTAAATAATATTCCTTGAACTGCTCCCTATGATCCGTTACCATGCGGAAATAAAACATGCCTATGCACAGATTATCGATTCTCTAGTGACAACTAGCAGAATGTTAATACAACCAGGTAGAGCTTGATTTTATTTTATTTTTAGTCTGTCAAATTAAAGTAATTACTCTAGGAATTTATAAATACTGGTAAAATAGGCAAGGTTTAAAGCAGTTCAAATATTCGAATCAACAGTTCATTAACTAAAAAATTGTATAAAACCAATCTAATTGTAAATGTAATGTTCTATAAATGTTGTTATGCTCTTTTTTCACTATCTTGAGTTTAAATGAGGTACTTGCATTTTATAGTTTTTGGCCTTCAGTAAACTCCCACCCTCCTACTCAAGTCAAATTACCAATAAACTGTTATATTATGAAGAACATTATTTGAAGCACAAATATCAAATATTGTTCTTATTGAACTTTTATTTTTTGAGATAAATAAAAATATGTGATAAGGATCAATAGAAAGGCCTTGTCCTCTACTGTGTTTTAATATTATGCAGAGTATATAAATATGTGATACAAGTGGTAAATCAGCTTGGTGACGGACATTATTGTGTTTTTTTGGTGGGTGGTTGCTATCGGTTGTCCAGAATTCATGTTGGTAAAATTGAAATTGTTTTCTACCTGTTATGTTGTTAACTATTGCTTGAATATTACTGAATTTTTCAGTTGCGCCGTTTTTTTGTCATGTACACTGTGTATTTGTTATAAGCTGCGTCATTTAGGATTGTTTACATAAACAGGGCATAGTTATTACACCAGTAGTCAACTATATATATATATACCTGCACCTGCGTACAAGCTAGCAAAACACATCACTCAGACACATCACCAATGAAAAATTCTTTTAACACCAAGAACACGACGTATCTAGAAAACGAACTAATACTAATCATGAGAGAACAAAACAGGTTTGACATTACGGGCCTCTATCCATCCGTGACACAGCTGGAAAGCATACAGATTTAAAAAAAGTCCGTCACGCAGGGGCTGCGTAAACTAAGCAGATTTCCCACGTGATGATATAGAATAGAGAAATCTCCATACGAGAGCCGAACAGTTACGGCAAAGGGCCGAACTAGGTTTTGGCGGGAGTCAGTCGTCCCAAATTCAATAAAAATGCAAATATCTCGGTTAATATTCAAGATAGAGAATAAATATATAGAACAATATTTATAGTAAACGTAATTTACAATAAGATTGGTTCTATACAAGTTTTTGATCCGACGTATGGTAACGGAGATATTTCGAATTTTCGAAAATCCCCTCTCTAAACCCCCTCCCACTGCTCCGATTTCAGCCATTAACGTACTTGATCTGTCTTTTTGCATAAAACGTTTAAATATCGAGTTTGGTAACGATCAAACAAAAATTGCGACCGCTAGAGCGTTAACAGACATATATATAATTTTGAACGGACCTCATTTTCGTCATCTCCTGGGTAGGATCGATGGACATTTGAAGAAAAATTTCGAAAATCGCGTCATGAGTACGACCTAAATAGCTGATTTCCCTTACGGGAAAGTTTTGCAATAAAACTCAGTGAAATTTCAAGAAACATAAAAAGGCAAAAACAGTTTTGGCCGAAGAGTTCAATGAGATATTCAAAGCCTTGAAATTAGGAAACGATCATCTATGCAGACAGAAGTATTCTTACAGCAGTATGAATAGTCACATCTCTAGCAAATAGATAGATTATATTACCGGAACGAAAAATATAATATAACTAAAAGGCACCCCAAGTACTTGAGAATAAAAAAATAAACATTGGAAATGGAATACAAAAGCACAATACCTGTCAATAAGCAAGAAAAAGTCCGTCACGCAGGGGCTGCGTAAACTAAGCAGATTTCGTGAAGTTTTGCAATATTCAAGAGTTACCTTGCTTTTGGCGAGAAACTCACTCTCATCCGTTAATTTCATGAAAAAGCAACTATCTCGGTTAATATGCAAGTTAGAGAATAAAGGTATAGAACAATATTTATAGTAAATTTAATTTGCAATAAGATTGATTCTATACAATTTTTCGATCCGACGTATAGTAACGGAAATATTTCGAATTTTAGAAAATCCTCCCCTCTAACCCCCCCCCCCTCCCACTGGTCCGATTTCAGCCATTAACGAACTTTATCTTTCTTTTTACAGGAAACGACTAAATATCGAGTTTGGTAACGATCAAACAAAAATTGCGACCGCTAGAGCGGTAACAGACTAATATATATATATATATATATATATATATATATATATATATATATATATACAGTTTTGAACGGACCTCATTATCGTCATCTACTAGATAGGATCGATGGACATTTGAGGAAAAATTTCTAAAATTCCGTCTTGAGTACAACATCAATAGCTGATTTCCCTTGAGGGAAATCTGCTAAAAACAACATCCTGTTATTCAGTATCAATAGGAAACTAAACGCCACTGATACTACATTACACTTTGCTTCAAACCATTCTACACAAGACAAGCGAGCTGGATTTCGCCACATGGTACACCGGTTGAAAACACCATCATTCTCATAGGATAACTGCGATAAATAACTGAAAACAATATATGAAAGTGCACAAAAGTAACATAACAGACAAAATAATCAAAAATATGAGCAATAAAAAAAAAAAAAGCAAAACATTCACGAAACGCCCAGTTTTCAACCATTCTGGATCAGAAATATATACAATTACAAACTTACTGCAAGAAGGAGTCTACACAGCTTTCAAGACAAACAATATGCTCAGATAATCCCTTACCAACAACATTTAGAATAAGAACTTAGAAATTTTCTTCCTGAAGAAAGAGCGAAATATAATGAATTATCTTCAATTATTTAAGATATTTGAACATGCAAAACATTCTCTTCAATTCTGTTATATGAGTTAGTGTGTTAGTTATTAAAATAAACAATGGAATAAAGGTATGAGTGACCCATAGCGATGTGGTGTGTGAGGCGGAAGGGGAATTAGGCATCGTCTTCCTCGTTGCTTATCCTAAATCCGGAAAGGAGGCCAAGATTTCTTTGGAGATCACTTCCACTGAGCCTAAACACCCAGAGCAGCTTTTGATAATAGCCGAGAGCAGTTTCTCAATAAAGTTCGAATGCTGGTGGTTCGTGAGTTGAGTGGCAGATCAAAGTGTCGAGCTAGGACAGCTAGCAGCTAGCTGTAAACAGGTGTCGGCCTTCCAGGGAGGCTGTAGTAGGAGAAGGGGTGTCATGTCCGTCATAGTTTATACCGCCTGAAGGGGCAACTAGATCCTCATAGATATTAAGGCAAGCGCTTGCAAAAGGTGCCGTTTCATCGAGAAAACGCTCGCACTAACATGTATTGCACACGAATAGATGCACTATTACTTGGCCTACTGAAATACAGAGACGTTTACATTAGACTTGTTCTGAATATCCATAACAGTTATTCAAAAACACAACAGGAAGCAGACTGGACATATTAGAAAATATACAAACAGAAGACAATGATTTATTTATTTATTTTAGGATATTTGCAGCTTAGGCGATATTGCACATTTAAATTAGAAAAAGAAATATGTAACTACTAATAGAAGAATACAAAAACGCAACATGTAGAACAAAAACACAAAATAAACGACAAAAACGCAACATATAGAACAAAAACGCAAAATAAAGAACAAAAACGAAACATATGGAACTAAACGCAACAAAATATTAAATATAAATCACAAACAGGACAATATTAAGCAAAACTCAGAACACAACGAAAAACAGCAATACCAAATACTATTAAAAGTAATAAATGGATAATAAAAGAATATTAAAAAATTGTCAACGATGAATTGTGGCGAGTACGTATTACTGTAGCCTAGTGCGTCGGCTAGAATTAATAATCATTCACAAGAAGTGTCTTCCAACATGATTGTTTTCCCATTTTAAGACATGATGTCCATTGGTTTGAAGCTGCTGCTCCAGGCATGCTCTTGCAGAGCTGTATTAGTCCCCGGGCATTAGTGGGTATCTGGAGTATTGCAACTGCTCGGATTGCACTAGTCACAGCAGCTGCTGCAGACATGTCACTGCAGCATTGATTCATGTGTTCCGGTCGCTTCAAGCACAGCCCATCAGCGTCGAACGTAACACCTTTGCCTACTAGTATTATAGGCGCTACGTCTGGGCCCTATCTTTCGTACGATACTGTGAGGTATATTGGCTGCTGGCAAGGGCCAGAAGAGACTGGAAAGAATGTTTTGGACCTTCTATGTTTCGAACCTTGTCTCACCTCATCAACTCCAGCCTTGGCAAGGACCTCTTGGACACTAAGGGCGAAAACCATTGGTGTAAGTAGGTTCGTGGAGGTTCCATCATCTGTCGGACGTGGTTCTGGGCTGCTGCTTTCTCCGGTCCAATTTGTCAGCTGATCCAGTCTGATGAATAAAACAGCTCGATCTTAGAAATCAGACTTTGCAAGTGCTCGGACGTGCCCTTTTTTTGCCCAAAGCTATCTACCTAGGCTCTCTGGACGGAGAGCTCCTGGAGAGCTATGCTACCATTTCTAGCAGCTGTCCGGATCACCTCCTTCTGACCGCCTATCTCTTCAGTCTAGGCACATAACCTATGGAATCCGTTCTCATCCCAACCACTGTAGACCGTAGAAAATCAGAATCAAACTGAAGACATTCTACGGCGATGCTATCAATGAAATCTTTACACTAGGTCAGGCACTGTACGTAGACCACTGAAAACGTTACTACAGAACAAGAAAAGAAAGACATCACCAGGTGGAGAGACGATTACAGGCCGACGAAATGATGAAGAATATAGATTCATTAAATTTATTGTATAAATAAAAAATATTTATAAAAATACAATATGAGAAATAAAGAGTAATAAGAAAACAGGAATACTTTCCAACAAAACTTTTAAAAATGGACATCCAACAGGATATTCAAAGATCTTACTACCTGCGTAACCTCATACTACATTAGTAACAACAGCTCATCTAGATAGACGTGTAAAAACTACTCCACGTGAAAGATTTCCCCAGGCTGAAAGTAACCATGTAATTGGACTCCATAAATGCAAGAATCTTCAATGAACTACCCTGTACAACTTTCAGGAGGCTCGAAAATGGTGCATTCACATAGAAAGCGCTTCCCACGTGTACTCGACGATCTGCTAGTAATGCCATCTACCAACATATTTGACAATAGCGTGGTTAGTTATATTTATAGTTTAGCTTTCAAGGCAAAAATTAGATACAGTAAATTAATGTTTTGGAAAAAAAAAAAAAAAAAGAACTAGACAAAGAGGAATAAATTTTATGTTGGTTCAAAAACGAAACTATACAAAATAAACTCTTCTCGCATTATGATTTTCAAATATACATATTATGTCTATGTGAACTGCGTTTTTAACCAAAATATACATTTTAAAGGTAACTGAGTGAATTCAAATATAGGAACTCTGAGTATTAGTACTCCCTTTGAAATACCTAATCGCATCTGTAGCATTTGAATAATAAAAATATAATATATTTCTGAGAGCCCAGTGGGATAAATAAATGAAAAATGTTTCAATGATGATAAAATGAAAAAAAAAATAAAATAAAAAAAAAAGACCTGTGCAATTAAGAACATTCGTGTAGCCTGTTTATACAAAGCACATGGTTGAGGGGTGCCCTAGCAACGAAGTTGAATGAGGTCTCACAGAACCCAGTATAAAACATAATAAAGACCCCGAGAGGAAGAGAGAAAAAGTGGCAGAGAGTACGAAGGATTGGGAAGAGAGGGAGAGAGAGAGAGAGAGAGAGAGAGAGAGAGAGAGTGAGGGGGGGGGAGAGGTATAATAATTAAAGAGCACCCGCGACGCCCCACTAAGTGCACTCTAGAAGTGGAGATGTTTTCCGGTGAATTAAATTTTCTAAAACTAGCCAAACTCATTTAAAATTCAATCTCAGATGATTGTATTATCCTTTTTAAGTTAAAAAAATTAAAGTGTAGAAAGGGATAAAAGCAATATACTGCTTGCTGGAGGCGAAATAGAGTGGTGTTGGCACTTAGGTTACGGAATGTTAACTGCGGGCTTGTTTTCCAACAACAAATCCTGCATTGGCTGTATGAAAAAACAAGAACAGTTTTTAAAATTCTATCCTAGAAATAATGTTTCTACAATTATACGTAATTGTATTCTGGTAAGACAAGGTAAAACCCATTATAATATTTATGTTGTGAAATACATTGTCACATATGATTATTTTCTCATTCCCTTCCCCCTAATGAAGAGCGAAGACCTTGTTGTTAGTACTAACGTGATAACCTCGATTTACTAGATGCATCCCCTGACAGTAAAACTTACTGACAACGTGGTGAAGCTCCCCTCTTTACATAATTTAGGGCGGATATTGTATGTAAAGAGTAATGTGGAAATTTATGACTGCATAATCATTGTGTTGTAGGGTATTTTTTCTTTATTAATATCCAATTCACAATTTGGAACACTCCTGGACCCCTTTGTCTTCTAAGAACCATTGTGACCAGTATTTTACTATAGAATACATCAGCTGTCAAAGTCGTCCCAACAAATGTAAACGTTTTCCTTAATTTACAATGTGATCAACTTCGTAGTGTCAAAGAGTAGTAAAAACTTTTTCACATTCTTGGACAATTCCTATTGGAAATTCAACTTTCTGAAAAATTAATTAATTTCATTTAACGAAGGGATCATTTAATTATTTTTCTTTTATACAGAGCCTCAAATCAGTACTAGTTCAAAGATATTAGTGCAACCACATATTGATTCCAAATTATGGAGCATTAACAGCTTTCTTCTTCTCTGTCTATTCTAGTGCTGAATTAAGATGTGAATCCAATGAAAAATAAAAAAGGATGGCTACCTTTGCCATTAATATAAATGATTCCTTTAAGCACAGCCATAGCCTCTTGTATTTGAAAAATCCCTAGATTAGCATAATAAATCGTTTCCCTAAAAAACCTATTGACCTCTGTGTTTAAGGACCTTGTAAAATGTGTATCCTAGCTTTCAATACTCTTGATAAACAAATTATGTGTGCAAATATCATCATGAATTTTAATTTTCCCAATTGAAAATAAAGAAACCAATTACTAAATCAGTTAATTTTCACTTCATGACCTCAATTCTGGGTGTTGATGTTCGATTTCCTCTGTTTGCCAACAGCAAATTGAGACTTTTCATGGTTAGTGAGGCAATTGAATTGGAATTTATGAGACACTGAGTGGAATTTATGAGGCCACCAGATAAATCGTAGAATGGGATATATTTCCCGATTGATAGCATGCAACCTCCATGCAGAGGAAGACAGCTTATTGATGTTTCGTTATTCAGTGATAGAGCTCAAACATTGAAACTTGACGGATTCCCTCATTGCTATATTTAGAATAATATTATTGATATTTTATGTAAAAAATGCAAGAAATTCAGCCCTGATACGCGCGCAAATTATTTTCATAATTTTCTAGGTGTGTGCGTGTATATATATATATATATATATATATATATATGTATATATATATATATATACATACACACACACACACACCACTCTAAAGTTTGTATGAGATTTTTTTTTCAGTGGTGTTTCACGTTCACGGGTTTCAACGGGCGTTTTTACATGTTAGTCCATCTTTCCAACTGAGGAGGACTAGGAACGGAGGGTTAGCATTGACGCCAAAATATGTAATCATGAATATCTTCGTTAATTTATATTATATTGAATAAAATGTGAGAGCACAAACTGTGATTAGAATAAACTTTGCCTTTGAAGAGCCTTATATTATTGAAGTTTTCCTTTTAAATATATTTGATTTACATCGAAAATTCCAATATTTCAGTTACAATACTAACGTATAGACTCAACGTATTTACTCAATTACATTTTCTAAATGATTGATCACATAACATTTTACGATGCACCGGAGAACAAGAGAGCAGATTTCACTTCGAATTTCCCTTTCTTTTAATTGGCACAATTCAAACTCTTCATCTTCCAATTTCGTTTATAAATTGTCTTCCCCATTGGTTTTACATATAACATACTGAAATCAGTGGCGATGACATATAAAATGACTTCTTGAACTTTAATAGGCAAAAAATACATTTGAACTGTATGTAAATTTGAAAATCCTAAATGGTCAATACTGGAGTTGTGATCTAGTATGAAATAGTTTATTCTCATTCGGTCAAACTAGTAATAATTAGATAATACTAAAATTATGTGTTCAATGCAGAGAAAACAATACTTAATGGAATTAATTCTCATTTTCATATGGAAAGAGGAGCGTTTGTACTTTGAGACCATATATCTGCCAGAGTTAGTCTAATTGAGGACTTATTAATATACGTATAATAAAGGAAATTTCAAGTAGAAGAGTTCTGCGACTGTTTCACCAAATGGGTGAATATTACTAATCATATTATTGTAATAAACTATTCAACCTTATAATTATTAAAGTTGTGTCTCTATCTAATTTAATTATGAATAGATAGTTGAGAAGGTTAATTAATAGTTTAGCTCGTTTTCCTTCAATAACTTATTTATTTCTTCCTCTCCACATGTTTCACATCATATGATACACCTTCAGGAGCTCAAGTAAACTCCTAATCCTGTCATGGTAGTAAACTACAAAATAGCCCTCGTTGACAATATTGATACCTTTGATGGATAAACAAAAAAATCACAATTCTATCGAAATATATCATGGAAAATTAAAAAATTCAACATGGTGACAGAAAGTCGGATGAAAATATTTGAAATTCATAAGTCTAATACCGTTTTAAATTGGAAACCTATGTTGAAAACACAATTTTTTATCTATCCTTTTTCGGTAAAGCCAATATTAACGAAGATCATTAAACACATTTCAATCTTTCATGCTCAAAAATTCATAGTTAGATATGCACAACAAAGGTTATCATCGCACCCTTTTATTTATTTATGTTTTATTTATTGATTGAATTTCTAAAATAAAACGAACGATTGAACATACATTTGTATATTTATAAACATATATTTACAGAATCATGTCTTAATATGCCATCAATAGTTCATAGATTATCTCTAACAGACCGGTATCTGTTGTCACGTTTTTCACAAATGTTTAAAAGTTTTTTGTTGAGTCCCACACGGTAGCTCAAGAACACATCTTAAAAGCTCTCCATTTAAGGAGAAGTGCTTTTGATATTTGAAAGAAGATTTAGTGAAAGAGGAAGCAGCAAGTTCTGCAATTATAAAGAGGGTTTAATAAATTACGAGGAACATTAGGCCCTAGCAGCTTAGAAGCTCCCCCCCCCCCCCGCATTCCTGGAAGGTTAATTCCTAAATTTTCGACCTCTCAATTTATTAATTTTAGCATAAGTTACATTATTATCTCACCATTGAACACTCTTATAGCATTAATATTATATTTTTTGCTAAAACGTCTAAAATTAGGCGAGTAGTAACTTCTCAGACTACCTCACTGGCTCGTAGTATCTTTCTTATTCATTTATTTACACTAGAAAGCAAAATATGTTGATTTAGACTTCAACGCTAGGTAAAGCATTGGGTATTGTTGGATATATGCCCTTATAAAACATTTGGTTTTGAAGAATGCTAAAGGAGGAAGCACTTGGTAAAAACTCCGAAAATTTGCAATGTAAAATTTCCCTTAAACGAAAACGAGCTATTGAGGTCGTACTCATGACGCGATATTTGAAAAATGTCCTCATATGCCCATCGATCCAATCCAGGAGATGTCAAAAATGAGGTCCGTTCAAAACTATATATATATATATATATATATATATATATATATATATATATATATATATATATATCTGTTAACGCTCTAGCGGTCACAAGTTTTATTTGATCGTTACCAAACTTGATATTTCAACGTTTTATGTAATACTAAAGATCAATTTCGTTAACGGCTGAAATCCGACCGGCGGTAGGGGGGTAAAGTGGGGCGAATTTCAAAAAATCTTAATATATCCGTTATTATTCGTTGGATCGAAATATGTTGCATAAAACCAATCTTATTGCAAATGTAATATTCTATAAATGTTAAAATGTATGTTTTTTAACTATGCTGATTGTTAACGAAGATATTCGCATTTTCCAGTCTTCGTCCTTCAAGAAAACCCCTCTCATACTCATCTCATATTAACAATATGCTATTATGTTATGAAGCACATTATTTAAGGCCTAAATATCAAATCTTGTTCTCATTGGACTTTTAAGTTTTGAGATAAATGCAAATACGTGGCGCACGTTGGAAATCTAAGTAGTTGCGTGGAGGGCTTTTTGTTGACGTACAAGCCGCTGGAACTGAAAAATCCAGAATAGAGAAGATAACGGCTTTACTAGAATCGTTAGTTACTGAGCTTAAGAATGTATTTAATGGAGGAATTTATTAATACAACGAAGAAATAGTTATACTTGGGCTAAATTTAAATATGACAGTAACAAATTATATATTGTAGTTTAAGATAATTAGAAATTCTTATTTTGTACATATATATGTTTTCACTTCAAATTTAGTAGTTTAAACCAATGAATATGTTTTGATAATGTTGGGTGTTTTTGGGATATAGAACTCACTATTTAATTAAATGAATCACATTAAAAGTTATTTATTTAGGTCCACATTATGCAACTACGGCTAACCGGGAAACGTTATCTACAGGTAACTACCCTATTCATTGCAGCATGGGACAAAATAAAGTCCTGTTACCCTGGTGAGAATAAAACTCACGACTCTTGTAAATTACATTATTATTTTTGGCAAATTACAATAAGTCAGTGTTTATTATGTTGAAGAAATTGTTTGAAGCAGTCTTTAACGGTTTTTGTACATCTTAAGAAAAATAAACAAACCCATTTTTCAAAGAACTGACTGTTAAGTGATAAGCAATGATCACTTAAATTTAAATGGAATACCTATAAAACCCTGGTACTCCAGATTCTGTTCTACTGAGACAATTCGTCTATTATCGTGCGTAGGCGTGTAAAATGGCATTCACCATACTTCTAGGTCGCTACCGTGATTAAGTATTTACCATACTTATTGATTGTGGCGTGTGAAGTGTTCATCATATAGTTTATTAGTTTCAGAATATAATACTTACTTTCCAGCCTCCATGAGGAAAAAGCCCCTGCAATCTGTCACAAAAAGTGGACGCATTTTATGTCTTCTCATACATCCAGTTGGGATATAAGAATAACTAAAAAGTTCGAGCTTCTATGTTAACTTTAGAAGAACCTTATCCTATCGACGTCCATTTCCCATGTTTCCAGCTTAAATCGCCTTTTACAGATTTCATTTTACAAATAATAATAGGTCCCGTGCCTACTCAAAACATTTATAAATGTACATGCCAAGCCCAACCACCAAAACTTGTGAACATGAATTTTCTTCAAGCATGACTATTCTTAGTCTTTCACGAAAATGCAATGGGGAATACAAAATTGAAAGTTTTGTCTTCCTCATACATTAATTTGTTCTTGCCTCTAAAGCCTGAATTGTCTTCTGGTAGCTGTTAACATGGAATGCGCGGTCTCTGAAATTCACAGATATACAATAGTGTAGACGGTTACATGATTTCGAGTAATTTGCTTTGAAAGGGAACTAAGCAATCAATTAGAAGAAGGTGTTCAGGTTACAATCAAAATAAGGATTTTAACTGAAACGTTATGAGATTTACTCGCAGTAGTCTTTAGGGTCTGACTAATGATAGACATTAGCTTAATAATCACGATTGCAATGTACCCAGGGATTTCTTCTACGGATCTGAGATTGAATGATGAATTTGTAGAAGTAGAAAAATATACGTCTAATTAATAATCTAGCATAATATATAATTATAGTCACTTTCAAGGAAGACTATAGAAACTGTAACAACCACAACACAAATACTGTGTCTATGCTATACTATATAAAAAAATATTCTCATCTACTTAGTTCATAAAACATATATTTTAATTGAGAAAAATAAATTGACTACTTATTTAATAGTATTTATACATAAGTTGATTGAGACTTGTTGGTCTTTTATCTAAAAACCAACTAAACTAACTTTAAAAAGTGTACTTTGTTACAAGCGTAAAATTGGTAGAGGCAGTGGAAGAAGGGCAAATATTAGCTGGAGCAAGTTTAGCTCTACTCATTTCTGGAATGAGATGAGCCTACGGTATTTCCTCCATAACGAATTTATAGAGGAATGAAAAGAGAGGCCATTTGTAGAGAACATTGGGAAAATGTTACACACAGAATATGTAATTTATATTTCATGTAACAGAAATGTTATTAACAATATTTACTGGTTAAGCGAATAATTATTGTATTTATATTAGGTAATTAATAAACCTTGAATATTTTATGTATGTCGCGTATCTCCCTTCTCTTCCTACTATCTCTCACCCTTCACTTTTTTACTCGCTCTCTCTCTCACACTCTCTCTCTCTCTCTCTCTCTCTCTCTCTCTCTCTCTCTCTCTCTCGCTTTCTCCTTCTCTCTTTTTTAGCCTCTGCACATCAAACACACACACACAGTTATGCAAACATCATTACCATATTTCAGCATGAGAATTTGGGTGAAGTCGTGGGTGTGTATATAATTAAAAAACTCTTGGTTATATTTGCAATTTCCTTGCGTGATGTATGCATGCCTGTATAGTTCTGATGCCCAATGTGATAGGAATCTCGAACAATACTTGTTGATGTTAACAAATTATTTTCTTCTCATTATTGAAGACCCAATATTTTTATATGTTCTTCTTATTTTCATGGCAAGGGTCACCAATAAAACATTATTTTCCGCGCAAACTTTATTCATACTGCCTTACATGTTTCGTGACTTACAAACCACCTCTTCAGGGGCTATCCCTTTGTAAAACAATAATGACATTATTTTAAAAAAAGTAATAACATTATTTAAATCATGGCCTGTTGCCCAGTTTTTTATTAACGTTGTTCATAGAAATCGCTTTTAGTCAAAGGTTTTAGATGTAAATGCAGTAATACGATGCATACTACATTGTAACAGCTTTCAGATTATCATGAAAAATGTGGGGGAAATATTGTATTTTTAAAAACACAGTACGATTTATTTGATAGCTAGAGATCTTAATTATTTGTGACCGTCATTATTTATTGCTCGATATCTCATCCGTATTAACAGAACAATGAGGTTAGTATAAAACTTTCCATAATGAAGGAGAAATGTGAGGGTGGTGTGGGGGAAATTAGTTTTCCTTTCTGGAAGGGATCCATCACCCTTGAATGATGAATGTGAGGTTATTCATCAAATCAGCCCGCAATTCCCTAATATGACGCGAAAGAATAGATCTCTCTCTCTCTCTCTCTCTCTCTCTCTCTCTCTCTCGCTCGCTCTCTCTCTCTCTCTCTCTCTCACACTCTCGCGCGCGCGCGCGCTCACACACACACACACACACACACGCGCGCGAACCACACACACACACGCGCTCGCGAACCACACACACACGCGCGCGCGACCTCTATCTTCTCTCCCTACTATTTCAAGACTTTTTTTTTCCGATCATACATTAATATAAATTGAAGAGAAATGTGGTTCAGTATAATTAGTGCTAAAAATTCCTTGGGTGCTACAAGAATATCTCTTATTTGCCACAATTAGTAGTATTTATTTAGAAAAAGAAATAAGCGATTCGCCAGACGTGCCTATATACTTGCAATAAATAAATGTATTTCTTGTAATCTGAATGAAACCTATACAATCATAAATAGGACTGTACCACAGTATATTATAAATGAATTTCTTCTTGTTTAAAATATAATATGAAGACAGAATTTTGACGGGAGTATTATTTTACCAAGCCCTATCTACAGGACGTCATAGTCAAAGGAAATAAGAAATAATTCTTGTTAGTCTTAATGCTCATACATTAAGAGGTTATATGAAAAAAAGTGACTCTTGGAAGGAGAAAACACTAAACAAATATAATTTTAAATGTTCTTAAAACGTTACCTCATTTACAATTACTAAGCTAAAAATGTATCTGCATCTTATATGTATCAAACTTTTTTTAAGGACAGTTTTATTTATGTAATACTTTATTGCGTTAAATAATATGAATATTAATTTAAATTTTCATAACACTAGTTACTAAGGTTATTCCTCATTTGATTTAAATTGTGTTACTAGAAATGTTTTCCATAAAAAAAAAATTCCACTTTCATTTATTAGTTTATTTTTATATATGTCGTTTAAATTAATTGGAAAAAGTTTAAACATATGCTGAGGTAAATTATGAAAGATCAAGAATGTATATTTCAGTTCAGTTAAGTCAAATTAATGAAATGAAACATATTTATTTCTATTACAATTTCAAGACATAATATGGCACGATCATTAACTGTGTGGCTAACTTTATTATCAACTTACATCCCTTACATGAGAGAAACTACATTTCTATTGTTCTCAGGCATATTCATCACTTCAAAGGATGAGTTGTTCCCTTTTCCATAGTTTATTAATTTTTTTTATTATGAAGGAACACCCTAAAATATTATTTTGGGACCTCTCTGCACTTTATATATAATTGATTAGAATTATCCTACGTAGGAACAGTGGTCTGAATTTTTCGTAAAATGACATGCAACTTAATTTCTGATTTTCCTTCTGAAAGAATCTGATCCTACTGTGCACCACATTCTTGTATTTCCCATATATTAAATAAACAAAATCATTTCATATAAAAAAGTTTCATGCGAAAGTGATGCATAATATCTCCAGCGTTCCAGCGCATTGGAGAAAAAAGAGCAATTGATCATAATTTATAGAATTTTTCATGATAAAAAAAATCTTCTGTTTTTGGTTTTAATCTTATTTTTTTATTTGAGCTGTCTCATAAGTTCCTTCCCCTTAATCGTTTTCATCAGAATGACTGGCCGTATCAGTTAGCCAAAATATGAAACTTTTTCGCTCTAAGGTCACCCTTTTTTGAGCTATGCGTGCTACGTTCATACCTACAGACGTCACGTCGAAACTAGGCAAAATGGGTGTAGTTAGGACTAAAACAGATAATTCCTTTGAAATCTGATAGGCGAAGATTCTCGCGAATACAATATTTCCTATACATTGTACAAGGAATTAAACTATTTTTCTAAAACATTCTTCCTACGAAATCTTAACGTAGTATAATGCAGGCCGTGGTTTGAGAAATATTACAGTTCCTATGCATTTAGCATAGGAGTAAATAAGTTATTTTATATTTTATTAAAATTCACTTTAAGCAACACAAAACAGCACATTAAAAAAAAAAAAAAGTATTTCCAAAGTGATGGAAAAGTAAGGGGAAAGGGCATAACAATCTGCTCATTCTATTTTGTATTAAACGCACATGTTGAATTCATAAATCATTTATTATTAAAGAACTGGAATATAAAAGTACTCGTATTGCATTATCCATCTCTGCTTCAGCCGGGAGTAAGTATGGGTTTTATGTGAGCATTTACGGGAAACAATTCTAGATAGCTACTACAGTGTGATATGATGACTACCAAACGGAAGATATTGTTAATATGAACAAGGTTTAAAGGCAATTACATCGTGTTTAATATGCAGAATGATTATTCCTTCCAATAAACTTCATGATATCATAAAGTTTATTGATATCTCAGAGTGGGGGTTAACTATTAAATTGATTTGAATATGGCTTATAGAATTTCAGTTTATATATCTAACAGAACTGGAGGAATTAATGCAGTTAAAATATTATATCTACACTCCATAATCTCTGAAGAGGTATTTTAGCACTTACGGAAATGGGTTTTCTAACAATCAACGTTTACCTTTATACACTACCCATCCAACTACGAGATACTTTAAGAAAGCGATTTAGAGGATCGACAGGCAATAAGAGGTGGCCCGTGCATACAGTTTGCGGTTCCTGATATATATATATATATATATATATATATATAAATATATATACATTTGGTTTATATGTATATATAAACCAGAAATATATAGATCCAGGCGTGGGGATTACCCATATTAATTATATACATTACCCATGCATACTTATATAAAAAAACATTATATTCGTAATAGTAAATGTGAGTACGAGGGAGTTTCCAATAATGCCAGATTTTATAGGAAAATAGCGGACCCGAAGGACGTTGTCCTGCGTGATATTTCAAACGATTAGGAAATTAAATTTAGTAATATTATGTTTAAAACAAAAGCTACTTTTAATAGCACAAAAAAAACTTTTGTTATGTGCACGTTGGCCTAAAAACAGATAAAAAATGAAATATCGCGAATTTTTTATTCAGGCCTCCCTTATAACCCCCACTCCCGTTTGAACCTAAAAAAATTAATATCGCTTTTAATCATGGAAGAACTAATGCTAATTTACATATAGAGTTTTGTTAAGTTCGGTTCAATCGTTAGTGCCCAATAAAATTGTTGGCTCCCACTTTAATGTTTTAGTGTATATCTCGTTTATACTTTGTTATACGACAAAAGTGAATATAACAAAAGTTTCTCTAAATAACAAAATAAACAACTTTTAAACTGAGTATATTTGTCAAAAAACCAATAGGAAACGAAATATCGCTATTTTTAATTTTAGGCCTCCCTTACAACCCCCACTCCTGCTCCATCTGCCGGGCTGATTTGTAAATCTAAACCATCCAGGGCGTCACCCAAATGCATACAAAAAAATTCATTCAAATCGGTCCAGCCGTTTAGGAGGAGTTCAGTGACATACACACGTACAGTAGAATTATATATTTAAAGATATGTTAACACAATTAACTGTGCTAGCCTCACTTCAACTTCGGCTACCGCTAAAAGGGTTATCAATATTGTTTTACTTAAATTCGACAGGAATTAAGAGGGAAGTCCGTGCATGCAGTTTGCGGTTCCTGATATATATATATATATATATATATATATATATATATATATATATATATATATATAGATCCAGGCGTGTGGATTATCATAATGTGCTCAGAACCTTTAAGACTGTTCTCAGTTTGCTGCCTGATAAATTAACGCCACACCTCGTTGACTTCCCCAGGACGGCTTACATTATGCCCAATTGGCCAATCCATCGGTATTAGCGGGGGCTCTTTTCTCTTTTTCCGGTAGATAAATGGTCTTTTACCTGTCGGGAATTCAATATGCTTCCTCCGTCCCTGCACTACTCTCCAGTTTTCGTCCCTTTTTTTACGTTTCAATGATGCGTTGTTTTCGTAGAAATATAACTCACAGGTCCTGATATAGATAAGTTCATTTGGAAGGCGTAAGAGACTTATTTTCTGCTGATCCTTAGTCTTAGAGTCTTCAAATCTTCATTGCCATTTCAGAACGTATTGGAAACCCAATAACAATAATAATACGTTTAACATTTTTGGTGAATGAATATTTATTCTAGGACGGTATAAAAGTGAATTTACTGTTTCGCTGTATATGGCTTGCCTTCAATTGAGTATATGATTAATTTCTCTTTCGATTTAACGATAACACTAGCTTATCAATTAAAATCGTACTAAGCTTCTAGTTCTTTTGTAGCGTTTGCCCAACCAAAAAGTCCATCTCGTGCTACATAAAATAAGTAGACTTTCCATATCCTTGATTTATACCGTTAATTTTGTCAGCTTGTATTAAATTGTCCGTTTTATATACATGCACAGGTATTAAGTTTAAACTAAACGTGAAATGTGTACTATAACTGTTTTCCATGAAAATCGTAGGAGTAGGAGTGGTTTGTTAAGTGAGCCATTAAAAAATCAAATATTAATAGCTTGGTTATTATTCGAGGTACAGAAAGCTCTACTAGAATACAATTGAAGTACCTTACATTATTAGTAAGTTTAATTATACTACAGTATTTTATCCAACGTAGAATAATGTATATACCTGATTTTGTCATATACCTGACTTCTTTTCAAAGCTGTAGGAGTTGCCAGGTAAGATTCCATCCATTATCCAACACGATCTTTAATTTTCATGAGACCTATGATTGTTTCTGTTTGGTAACGATAAAAAAAAAATTTAGTCACTAATAAGCTTGCTTTACATACTTGCATTATACCCAAATCATTATTAATAGCCTTTCGTAAGCGGTAAGAGTGTCCTGAATGTCCAAGGAACCAGAGTGAAAGAATCTATGAAATTTATTAAATAGAGATCAGTAAACCAAAGAACGATATTACAAAGTGTTGACACACAAGAATTATAATAACCATCTTAAAGCTAGGTGACTTACAAAGTTACAGTGTAGGCAAAGACCGATGAGAGAGAGGAAAATGCAAGCCACCAATTCTCATTAAGCTCACGTAACTGTTTAAACTATTCACTAAATTCCTGTATCTGTTTAAGAAACAAAATGTATATTTTAAATGATTTTATTTGTTGAAATTACCTACTTTCTTAATATCCTAAGAAATAACACTAACAAATTCTTTATTTATTCTATGATAATTTCACGATTAAATATTGCACTAAGCAGCTAAACTACTGAACCCTACCATTAATGCTACAGTGTTTGTGATCAACGCCTTGCATACATCACGTGCTGAGGAAATTGGCTGTGTTTAGTGAACTCTGAATGTTCGTGCAGGTAATAATATTTTAAGCATATTAACCCTCAAAACAATCACAGGCCCAACTCAGGGTAAGAATTTAAAATTAATTCTTGGATCTATTCTCCTCCGGTTTGATTATAGCATCTAAGAAAATTCCTAATAGTAAATTGTCTGTAACGACTTTACCTGTCACGATCCATCTACATGTTACGTAGCTCTAATTGCAAAATATTTAGAGACATTATTTGTTGTGATAGTTTTATATATATAAATTGCATTACCCAGAGACTAATAAAATTTACATCAAGTACTTCAAATTAGCCTCCTGAAGAAGCACCAATTGTGACCACGAAGCATTGAGAACAAAAAAGTTCTTTAATATAGGACTATTATAAATCAAGACATTTTATTACCTGATCCTAACACCAAGACTTGATTAGTATGATGTTATAATTGAGACGAAATAATTCAAATTCTAAATTATACACTGATTTATTACTATTGTCGGTCTCATAGAGTAGAGTTCACGTCCTCTAACGCCTAGGGCTAAAACCATGCAACGGTTAAAACCGGACCGGAGGGGTGTGGCGGGGTTTAGAGAAGGGAATTTCGAAAATTCGAAATTTCTACGTTATTAGAAGTCGGATAGAAAAAAAATGTTGTTTTATACAAATTTTCTTTAATATGAATATTAACCGAGATATTTGGACTTTTAGTTTTCAGCCTTCAGTAAAACCTCCACTCCTTCTCATGTCACATTAACAATTTCATGAACGTTTTTCTTAAAGCTTAAATACCTAATATTATTTTCAAGAGACTTTTATTATGCAAGATACATACAAATAAATTCGTTGTTTGATGACGTCATCAGTTAAGAATTTACTTTCTTGTATGGAATTGTCTATTTGATCTATATCGTACTCGAATTTTAACCAGCAACACTAAGGGTCATATTTCTTATTGGCTGAAATCAGACCAGGAATAGGAGGGGTCCAAAATATATCCGCCGTTATGAGGAGGATCGTAAAATGATATAGGAGCAATGGTTTTAACCTATTGACGTTCTACAATTGTCGCTCTTTACATTTTTTAAACAGTGTAATTCGAAATTTTTGATTTCAGCCAGAAAATTAGATGAGATCACCAGTGTTTCATAAGAGCAAGTGGGAAATCTGCTTCGATTAGCCAGGTCCTGCGTGACGGACCTTCTTATTATGTGGGTGTTCTATGAGTCCTGAATTTCAAAGGTTGAACTACGATATGTGTCACGAAACGGAAAAATAATAATAATAATTAGTTCCGTAATAATAATAATTAGCAATAATAAACAGGCCTGCCGACATCTCACCTTAAAGAAAAACAAGTACTAAAATATATCGGAAAGTAACATATTAATTTTATTCAAAACTATTTACTATATCAAGTACTGTTATATAATATTGTCTTATAATGAACCAGGATAATTTTTATCTCCATCAATCAAATTTTAGTAGTCCAAGAAATGAAGGAACGGGGGCAGGGGTCACCAGAATATATTTGCTTGTATCTCGTATAATAAAGGTCTCTTGAAAATAATATTTGGTATTTAAGCTTCGAATAATGTGGTTTATTATACAACAGAGTATTGTTTATGTAACATGAGTAGAAGTGGGAGTTTGCTGAAAATGCAAATATCTCGGTTAATATACAAGATAAATAATAAATGCATTTACCAATATTTATAGTAAATTTAATTTGCAATAAGATTGGTTCAATACAATTTTTCTATCAGCCATATAGCAACGGAGATATTTCGAATTTTCGAAATTCTTCCCTTTTAAACCACCCCCCCCCTCGCCCCTCCCCCAAATCCGATTTCAGCCGTTAATGAACTTGATCATTAGTTTTATATGAAACGCTCATATTTGGAGTCTGGTAATGATTAAACAATAATTGCGACTGCTAGAGTGGTAAAAACAAATATATATATATATATATATATATATATATATATATATATAAAATTGTAACCTCTGTCAGTACACACGTATATACACCGTTTTTAATGGATCTCATTTTCGTCATATCCTAGGTACGATCGATGGACATTTGAAGAAAAATAGTAGTATTTAGTTGTTCTAGCCTTGTGCCTTGTTCTTGAGCGAGTTTGGCGATTCCAGGGGAACTAAGTTTTATTGTGCGGATTCACCCCAGGGCTTTGGCTGACTAATCCCTTCCAGCCAGCATCTTAAATAGATCCTCTCAAGCCAGCCTCCTTCTACAACACTCGAAATGCTTCAACTTTAGTGAAGCTACTTTTCATAAAGTGAATTTATATTATGATAGTACTTAAATAATTAAATAATACCCGTCCCGATTAGCCTAAGTTGCAAAAAGTGGACGTTAATAAATAAATAATAATAAATAATTGATATCAATATTACACCATCCTAGAATCATTATTGGCTCCCCTATTCATCAAATCTAGCTCTCTACGTATTATTATTTCACTGACAGATTATGGCCCCTAAGTATCGTCTGACCATTAATTGCTATTGCTTTCCATGAATATTAAATTATATTTATCTTCCAAAATAACGATTAACCTCTCTAATTAGGAAGGATATTTTAAAAAATGGTTCAGTCTAACAATATATATTTGAAAAATTACGAGATATAATATTTCATAAATTAAATAAATATTTGAGCTTAATCCAATATTCAATTTACTGTCTAAACAAAAATGGGCTAAAGTTTAGATCCAAAAAACTCTGCATTTTTTAGTTTTGATGTTCATAACAAAAATTCCTATTGCTGGACCTTTTGTCTTATAAACAATGTTGACAAAAATTATAAACATTCCGTTACAAGAGTTAAAAAAAGTAGTGCTAAGACATGAGAAAATAACAAATTAAATTAGTTAATACCACGGGAGAGAGGGAAGTCTAGGCCCTACACCAACTATTATTAGGTAGAGCAAACATTCTTATAGTGTTTCTTTAGTTAGGGCCCACTGTAGGGTTCCAAGTCGATAGCTGTGTATATAGAACCTATTCCTATTTTATTTATTGCTTTTTTCCATCAGAAGTTTTAATCAAACGTATGACCATTCATCATGGCAAGTTTGATTATTTGAAAAGATGTTCATGAAAATTTTTAAAGTGGACGGCTCCTTAGTGGAATGGTCTGGAGGACGGGGGAACCGAGAAAATGAATATATTGCCTGGTTTAATGGTGGAAAGTGTGGTCTGTTGAATGACTGTGAGATCTTCTCTGAATGGATGGCAACCTTTCAATGGAATAACATTTGAGTATTTTTTATAATGACATATTCGGTCAAAATCGTTATTGACCAAGATTAAAATATGTACTCAATACATAATAGACAAATTTCAGAAAAGGTCTATGTCACATATTGATATGTTGGCATAGTCTTGTGAAATGACACCTACATTTATGTGTAACAGCTGGTTCCTCATGCGGGTGGGTGCCTTCCACCTGTTGTACATAACCTACCAGCATCGAAATGACATTATCCCCTCTCTCCGATATTCGGTGTACAAGTATGCTATGCTTGTTTTTATATTGACTAGTATATATTAGATATGCAAATTAAGTAACTAAATAGTATATATACAAACACCCTATCTATGTTTAGGTCACTACTTGAATTTGACAAATTGCTTTATTTTACTTATGTTTCTGTTTTTTGATGTGAGTGGGTGGTTCGTTTGTGTGGGGGGGGGTGGTGTGTGTGTGTGTGGGGGGGGGTGGGTGGTGTGTGTGGGGGAGGGGTGGGTGGTGTGTGTGGGGGAGGGTTGGGTGGTGTGTGTGTGGGAGGGTTGGATGGTGTGTGTGTGGGAGGTGTGGGTGGTGTGTGTGGGTGAGGGGTGGATGGTGTGTGTGTGTGGGGGGGGGTGGGTGGTGTGTGTGGGGGGGGGGGTGGTGTGTGGGGGGGGTGTGTGTGGGGGAGGGGTGGATGGTGTGTGTGTGTGGGGAGGGAGGGGTGGATGGTGTGTGTGTGTGGGGAGGGAGGGGTGGGTGGTGTGTGTGGGGTGTGGTGGTGTGTGTGTGGGGGGTGGGTGGTGTGTGTGTGGGGGGGGGGTGGGTGGTGTGTGTGTGGGGGTGTGGGTGTGTGTGTGTGTGTGTGTGTGTGTGTGTGTGTGTGTGTGTGTGTGTGTGTGTGTGTGTGTGTGTGTGTTTGTGTGTGTGTTTGTGCGTGTGTGTGTGTGTGTGTGTGTGTGTGTGTGTGTGTGTGTGTAGGCAAATTTAAAATAGAGGTAACTACCCGTATAGTATAAATGGAAAACTCATATTAAAATTTTCACTAATATGAAAAAATCGAAGTGTTGAAATAGGTGACTTTCGTAGATATTACTGGTTGTGCCTACGGAAGTCAACTATTTCACAATTCGATTTTTTCTTATTAGTGGAAATTGTACTTTGAGTTATCCATTTATACTATAGTTACAATTTACTAAGATTGATTTCTCTCAATTTAAATCGTAATACTTCCTCACAAAAGAACTTTTCATGGTGACACAAGACACATAAAAATATTCCTTTTAACAGTTTCAAAATAAAATATATTAAATTTGATCACGCTGAAGGTGCTTCCACCAGCCCCACTGAGGAAAGGTATGCAAGTCTCTTCGTATTTATTTTCCTTCCTGTGCCATGTTCGGATACAGACCCGGGGAACCCGAAAGATGCTTTCCATTAGGTTGAAGGCTCTCTTATCCTCTGGATCTTATTTAAGTGGATTGGAAAATAGGCGACTCAATCCCCTTTCCCGATTCCCACAGAAGTGCTGTACTCTCCACAAACATCTTCACTATATAAGATTTACTATCCACCGTGTCCTCTAGGCTTGTATCGCCACGTTCAGAACTCAGTAAATTATATTTTTGTATAAGCTAACAATCATTACATTACTCCTGCCATTTTTTAAAAACAAATATACATCAGAACTAAACTATTCAGATTACTTGCTGATTATTATTTTAGCTTTCGACTGCAGTAGTTTAAAGAACGTTCGACGAAATGTAGAAAGGTTCTTGTTATCTCTTTTGGACAAACCCGGTTTCTCCCTAAGAAAGTGTGTGTGTGTGTGTTTGTGTGTGTGTGTGTTTGTGTGTGTGTGTGTGTGTGTGTGTGTGTGTGTGTGTGGTGTGAGAGAGAGAGAGAGAGAGAGAGAGAGAGAGAGAGAGAGAGAGAGAGAGAGAGAGAGAGAGAGAGAGAGAGAGAGAGAGAGAGAGAGAGAGAGAGAGAGAGAGAGAGAGAGAGAGCCTCCTAAGCTTCTATTGGGGTTTTTGCATCTTCAGCTTTTAAAAAGTGCTTCCCGTTAGGCTGAATGTCCGTTTTGCTGAAAAATAAACCATTATCGTCTTACTGAAAGTCGGCGAAGACTTCTTTCATCGTCCAAATTTTATTAGTTTTATACTTTTCTTTTCAAATGTAATATAATTACTCATTCACTTTGCCAAAGCTGACTCATCAACACTCTCGCCAGTTTCGTATTCCCCAGCGTCTTTATCAGTCACCTCTTCCCCCTCACCTGAAAGACCTCTTCAGCTGTAAATCCATCTACATTGAGAAGTGTACCGGAAAATGTCCTTTATAATTTATTGATTTTTTTTTGTTTTCAAAATCGTCACTGCTATATGAGCTCCTTTCAGGCATACCTAATTAGTACATCGGTTGTGTGGGCATCTAGAATGATTACTCGATTTTTTTATTTATCGGTGATTATAATACACAACAACTACTATACAGTGAAGTAAAAAGCTACATATCAAATTTCGTGCAAAAGGGGTATCTGTGTTATGTATAAAGTGAGGTGTGTCTAGATCAGTTGCGTTGTGTGGTTAGCCACCCTACAGTGGACGAGGTAGACAGAGTACTCACCATCTTACGACCTGCCTCAGGGAGAGACACCTAAAGTTATAAGAAGTATATCTTAAATCCTGCGCGCTCCTATAGCCTAACAGGAATGATTATAATGGCCGGAAAAGGATAAGGAAGAGTGTCTATATAAAAATGTATAAGATAAATACAACCGAAATATGTCTACTATGGTATCATCGTGATAATCATGTGTGTAAACATTTCACTTGCGCTTGTTATTTTTATATATTAATGCCTGATTCAAATATTAATTGAATTATTTGTAGTTTAGATTTTCCAACCTTCTGTTCTATTAAAACAATTTTGTTTAACATCTCATCTCCAGTTTCAAATCTGGTTACATTATGCGAGAAAAAGGCAATAGAACGTAAAAAACAGTATGACCCAATTATTGTTTTCATTTAACTGAACTTTATAGAAAAAATATGTTGTTAGTAGAAATTAGATTCAATCTTAGATCTTTTTCTTTGATTTTAGAAGAATTTTTCGAGATGAATTCTCGCGGTCGACGTTTAGTAGATTTAACGTTTTCCTATGGCAACCAATATTTTATGCCGGCATGAGGTCCACAGGTTACAAAGATTTTGACGTTCCCACATATCAAGAGTCATTACTTCCATCCCACCAGTCATCAATAAATTCAAAATAATATATTTACTTCAATGATATCATGTTAGAGGCTCAAATATTTACTTAAAATAATGAAAACTGATCGTCAATAGCAGATTTTCCTTAAGGCAAATCTGGTATAGTCGTTGTACGCAATTTCCGCAAAATTTCTTCGTATGTCTAAGTATCTTCGTTTTAAAGGATACTAAATGCCTCATGTCCAACTTACATTTTAGTTCTTAATTACATAAGCTTTTTTCAATGGGAGAAATAGAGATGATACATCATATCATACATGAGATCATTCCAGCATGGGGGAAATCTGCTTAGTTTGCACTGCACCTGCTTGAAGGTCATTTTAAAAACCATAAATGTATGAACTATAAATGCTATTAAAGGTTCTCTGGGTAAGTCCTTTAAACATTTTAATCAGTTTACAATATAAAGCAAATTAATAAGAAAGAAGGAAAATTTGAATATTTGTTTGTTTCCTTGTAAATATCTATTCATTACAAAATTTAAACAGTAATTGAGTAAGAAGTTTGAAAGATTCCTACCCTGGCTCTGTTATATGTTCTAATATGTTATATTTATTAATATGTTAAATGAAATATAAAATGGTCTCCCGAAATATAAACCTTTCATGATATGATCACACGGGGTCGTTGGACCACTTGCCGCATTTTCGTAAACAAAAATCAAGTCCGAATGGAACAAGTTAAACTTGTTTATCTAAATAATTTCCAAGTATGGTTGTTCCTTGGTTATCATTATTTAAGTCTGTGATGTCAAATTTAGGGAGTAAGAGTTACGAACTGTTACAATGCAATTAAGTCAAATCAGGGACGTTCTTTTTTGTCTTGTTATCCCATTCATACATAATACCGACTTTGTATTAATGATAAGCATTCGTAATAAAAATATAAAATACGTGTTTTAGTGTCTATTTATATTAAATCTACCTTTTTATTTAATTTGTGTCATTGAAATATATTTTGTATATTTATTTTCTGTATTACAAAAGAAAAGGGCTTCAATTAATCAACAAACTAAGCCAGAAAGGGGTTGGTCCGTTCATTAGATATAAAGCTCTGTTGACATTTAATAATCCATAGTCGTAAATCCCTGCGTATATTCCAAACGACAGCACACATTTTATTATTCCTGGAACCTTTTAGAATTCACTCCAACTTTGTGGACGTTTAGATGATAAAATACCATTATTTATAATTCAAAGGGATTTACGTTGATTTCATTGGGGATTAACTTCCTCTATAAATATTTATTTATGTTTTAAATAAATTGGACTTCATATAGAATTTAAATACGTACGAATCACCTCAAATTACAAGTTAATGTACATTTAAATAGTTAGTAGCATTTGGCATAACTATGTTTATTACACCTTAAATATTTATGACTGTTTCAGATATGTAACTAGAATTGCGAGTACCTTCTCCTCTAATGGTAAGAGAGAATTATAGTCATCAGATTATTTTTCATTTCTAAATGCAATTTTAGTGTGTTTTACAATATACTAATGTTTACACATATACACATAATTTATACTAATATGTAAAATATATTTGTGAGCAAAGCACTGCACACACAAAAGGGTCGAATGGAAGGTTCAGCCAAAAATAAAAGTAACAATTTTAAATTCGGATCAATTTATTTTCCTTTGGAAATTATGTAAATGAAGATAATTCTTCTTTGAGTGGCACCACTTAGAAATGTTTGCAAGGAGGGTACTTAAAATTACTTATGACTAATACTAAACAGAATAATTAATTGGGAGGGAGATCTAGTTGTTTCTATTAAATCCGATATCATGACGGCATTAAAATCTTCTTTTTTATTTCTATCAAACAGAAATCTCTTGAGATGGTTAACCTATTAAATTCTCTCTTTTTCCTTAATTTTAATTATTTGTTAATAATTTGACATATAAGGTCTAATCTATAATGTAATGTGATTCGTTATACATTTTGTACATACGTATGTACGTACGAAGTACGGTGTAAAACCAATTTTTAGAGTTCAAACCTTTAATTCTAAAAAATAGGGATATTACAGTATCAAATAGAAACAATGTTACACTTAAATTAGAGGCAGTCAGACATAGAAATATCTGGTAGCTCTCTGCCGGGAAGGACTGAGAAGAGCTGAACAATTTGTCTGTTAACGCTCTACCAGTCGCAACTTTTGTTTGATCGTTAGCAAACTGGATACTTAAACGTTTTATCTAAACCTAAAGATGGAGTTTGTTAATGGCTGACATAACCTCGCTTGTCAGTTGAGTTATAACGACTAAAAATGTCGGCTAAATAAACATTTATTTATTTCATGGCAATGTGAGTTCTGATATTTGTCTTAACACACTTGATAAATCTTGAGTCATTGGTTCGATTACCATGTAGGCCTATAGAAAAGTCTCATTCTGGACTTAGTCTCACCCTGGGGGATCTACCCTGATCCCCGCCCCGTGCCATGGGATGGACAAGAGCCTAAATTAAATAAGTAATCTGATTTATTCATACTTAAGCCTAGCCAGAAGGTAAATCTTATGAGTCTATGGATATGACATATCCAACAGTGAATGGCAGGTCCTTGTTTGGAATTGTTTGAGTCAAACAAAAATCCTTTGATATAATTTAAAAAAAATAAAAAATAAAAAATGAAATTCGTATACTTTTGTGACATAATTAGATACACAAATTTACTGGAGCGGTCGATGCTTGAAACATATGTGAGTGTTGTGAATGAATGGAGTGCGCAACGTTGGTTTGTTTGGGCATTACAACACTGGTGACACCAGCCTTGAAAATGACCGACGTCCAGGGATGGGGTCCTACTGCAACACCCAGGAGCAAGGTGTAACACAAGGCCTGTTCCCGAATCGGGAATCTCTTTAATTTTGATATTAGAATAGTAAACTTTATGTGAAATACCTCTTGGTCTAAGTTCATTATTTCAGGTTTTTCTCAAATTATAGGTTTCCAGTCTCAAAGAAACCTTTTTTTTTTCTTTTTTTAACAAACAAACTAGACTTTAAACAAGCAGAAAAGACGTATACTCATGTCGGATAATAAAAAAATAAATAAAATAAATCCTTTAGGAATAAAATAAATTCTTTTAGAGTCCCTTTAAAAATATATAAATTTAATAGAACCTTGGGGACTTTCAATAGCAAGCAATAATTTACTACCGAATATTTAAAACGTTTTGGTTTGACTAATTGCTTCCCATTGAAATGGTGGTCCTTCATATCCAGCGAACTCAATTATGAAGCCAGAAGGTTTTGGTAGAAATGAAGCTTAAAGCACACGGAAAAATATTATACAGTAGAAAATTAATTTTAAAGCACAAATAATCGAGTTGCTTTCGTACTTTAATAAGAAAATTAATAATACATAATTGGAAAAGGCTCTTATTTCCGCAGATGTGATGTCCCAAGAAAATTAAATAGAAATTGGAAGGTCGACGTAGGCGGGCCCACGCAAGGATTTATATAAAATTGTCTCGAGATCATTAATAGTACATGAAATAAATAAACCTGATTGAAATAAATAGACCTGGAATAGAAAATACATTGTGGAATTTATGTGCAACTATAGGCAGGCATGAGGGTGGTGACATCGCACCTTGCCACATGTACTCGATGATCAGCCAGTAATGACGGCAGCAGCTACCGGCAGACTTGACAATAGATAAAAAGAAATACTTAACATATGACAAGGTCATTGGCTGAACTGACTAGTTAACTAAGAGTAGTGATATATTCAGTCAGCCATACAAAATCTTCTAACACACCCTTAACTAATGAACATTCATCCGATTTGTCAATGTTCTAATATACCTCTGTTAGTGAAATATACACTTTCTGACTGCAAACAGCGCCATTACTTACAGATAACATACGGTTTACAACTACTACTGACAAAGAAAAATATAAAAACTACACTCGTATATTTAAAGACTATATACTTTTATTCAAAAGTGTAAACAAGAAATAAAATATTTTTAATTTACGTTTTACATTATTATTTTTTCAACGTTTCTTGGAAGCGAGTAATCTTTTTAGTTTTAATTTAAAATGTTTTTAATTTGTATTAGGTATCTTTCATCATATTTTTAGTTTTATTGCTTTGTTGTTTAAGTAAGTCCATTTATCTGTTTATTGTTAAAAGAATCCCCCTAGTGCAACAAATTCTTGATGTCTCTATTTTATATATATATATATATATATATATATAAAATCAATCAATAACTAATTCAGCGAAATTAGACAATTCATATATTTATTAGTGTTATGTTTGCAAATAACTTAATTGTAATAGAATAGACACTTTCAACTTGTAACCACAAACTTTATATTAATACCATGTTCTCATACATATATCAACCTACTACACACCTGATCTCTCCAAACAACCGAACTATTAAACATATGATCTAAAACAATTAGAAAATGAAATAAATAATAAATTGAACTCTTTTAAAAAACGACTACGTTGGTAGCATGAAGAATTTCATATAAAATAGATAAGATTGAACGTAGTCAATACTACGAATTGAATGAAACAAATATATAATATATATATATATATATATATATATATATATATATATATTCTTTCATTGTTCCTCAATTAGAATGCCAATTTCGAACAGTGCATGATTTGCATACTGCACCCAATCCTGTATGCAAATTTGATTGACGAATTTATGGCGCTTTCCTGTGGTTTTATGTAACATTTTTGTCTTCAACAAAGTTCCCCGAAAACCCCCAAAAGGCTCAAATAAATGACAAACAAGTGATAATTGTCAATAATTCTATTTACATATTACGCGTACAGAAGATAGATAAATAGCTGGTAGTGCTTCACCCGGTGCGGCACAAGAGAACCACTCAGCTACATGTTAAAATAAATGGCTTTGCCGTGCACAGGGCTACCACTCTCTTGGCTGTACATTAAAGCATAAAGACTTTTGTGAAAACTTGTTACTTTAAACTTCACACCCCGTATGCAGCGAACTTGAATTTCGTTCATATCTACTTCCCGTTGTTTGTAATGTCTTGAATTTTGATTAAAATATATTCAGTTTTCTCTTGTAATATTCCTTTATTCTTTTAATTCTTAGCTTTTTTGTAGGACACAATCAGTTATATTTGTCAACTTGATACTTATTTCAGTGCATATAACTACTAGGTAGGCACTACCTCCTTCTGTTCCTCAGTTGCTATGACTTGATTTTATTTGATTGCGATACCTTTGTTAAACCAGAAGTTATCAATATTATGTCACATGTTGATTGCCTACTCCTTTTTGTAACATTATTATTATTATTATTTATTTAGGTCCATTGCTATATGGCTAATTGGGACGGGTTATCTATAGGTTACCACCCTCTTCTAGCAAGGGTGGGAGTAAGGATTTGTTTTTAAATCCTTGTGACTAAATAAATTCCTATAGAAATTTATGATTCAGGCGGGAGTTGTAATCGCCACTCTGGGGGTTTTAGTAACATCATAAAAAGTCATTTTGCAATCATGAAAGTTATTTTTCTATCAAGAAGGCATTAGATGATACCACCGTCGTTTCCGTTTGCAAGACCCCACTTCCTATCATTGTTTCTATGCAGCTTTGTTATTGACGAGACTTTCGCCTACAACAAAATTAAAGAGTTCCATAATTGACATTGATTTGTGGTGCATTTCGGAGATTCTAAAGTTGAATCGACAGGAGAAAAGCCTCCCCAACTCCTAAGCTGTTGACTTAATCAGTAAGTAAGGAGAATTAAAATTATCCTATGATATAGTTATAAATTATGTATTTATATATATATATATATATATATATATATATATATATATATATATATATATATATATATATTGTGTTTATCAACCTTGGCTGAAATTGGTAATTTTATTCAATGGGACACTTTGGGGGAATTCGGCAATTCCTTCTAATCCCTCGATTAACAAACCAGTTTCCAGTTTATCCTCTCCAACCACTGAATGCTTTCTATAGTCTACAAAGTCCTCATAGACATCCACTGTCCTGCAGAAAAAGGATTCAATCTTTCATGAGCGATAGGAATAAAGGTCTTATTTTTGAATTTTCCGAAACATAGTACCCATTGTATAAAATATTAAAGTGTGATACAAACATTAACGAAATTGTGTGTGCCAACACAGGGTCAAATACACCACATAAGGAACCAGAGTATTCAGCAAACTTTCGCTTCGAATATTAATCTAATAAATTAAGCTAGTTGGTGGGTGTACAAGAAGCAGCGTGTTATAACACTCATTGCATAACAATTGATGTTCGTTTCATAACTAAATAACTCAGCTTTTTCATTATATTATAAATAAGTTTCAAATGATAATAATAAATATCCAATGAAATTGCATGCATTTTTGTGAAGTAACCTAAACATAATATATCAGAAAAAGTCCCTTATGACAATTCAGCAAATGGGGTACTCATAAATCAATTTTTCATTTTTTAATTTTTTTTAAATGTAGGGCAACCCTTCCTTAAAATGTAAAATATAAAAATGTCCTTTCAAACTTGACATGTATTTGTACGTCCGCTAATACTATAGTGGTTTTAATTATTATTGATGGTTAATAAACTCATATTTAAACCATTTACGTAAGACTAAAGTTAAAGTCGATGAGGCGTGAGAAGCGCTCATCACTTTTCTTCAATGCTCTAAAGTAAATATTTCCACTTTACTTCTTGCCAACACATTTGTTACAATTTCATTTTTGCTTAAAATCTTCAACTACATCTATTTTGCTCTATTATTTTAATACTTTTGGGGCGAAAATTGTTTATAATGTTTAAAATAAAATCTAAGATACCATATATTCTTTATACCTAATTAAAAATGAGTTGTTAGATTTGTCTGTAGATAGAGGTGGGAGTTTACTGGTCTGAAAACAAGAAGAAACGAATAACTAGATTAATATTTCAGTTACTAAATGATGTATAGCTACAATTGAAGACCATCAATAGTTTAGCACGATTGGTACTGAAGCATTTTTCGATCCCACTCATAATAACATTATGGAGTCAAGAAACAAAATCTTAACTGATGGCTTCATCGCTCAACATACTTGGATGTATCTCATCTAATAAAGTTCTGTTGAAAACAAAATTTGTTCTGTAAGCTCATTTGCTATTTGGAAATAAGACGTTTCATGATATATTCGTTTTTTGTTGAGGCGCGATTACTAAAACCGCGGGTTTACTGTACGCTGACAAGATTATCCGGGAGTGTAAACCCGCAAGTTACACACTTGGTATACTAGATGTACTCGCTTTCTAAACGTTGAGTTGTGGGTTCAATTCCAAGATGGGGAATGCTTATTTTTTAGTGAATAAATCACTACATAAAATAAATAGCCGCAGCCCGTGCTAGAAAGAATGGTGGTTGAATGATCATATCGCAACCCTGAAATTTATTAATAAATTTAAGTAGGGTGTACCATTTATTATTTATTCAATCAATTTACTATTAGTTCTTGCCCAACTGTTTTGGTTATTTTTTTGATATTTTATTAATATTAGTAAAAGATTTCATAATGACGTGTTCTATTTTGAAACATTATTCAAAATGTAGATTGATCACATTTGGTCCTCACAAAAGGAATATTTCATTGGCGTCTCAAAGCTGGGCTCTAACTCACAATGAATGCAATGGTGGAAAAGAAACAAAGCGGATGGAAGTAAATTAAGCTAAATATAAAAATGCTTTTTAGACGAAGTTAACTTTGACGGAAGCTAGGAAGCTGCTAACGAGCATACATTGTTGGTGTGTCACAAGGGTATCTAATTTAAAGCATAAAGTGCAAAACCCACTGTGATAAGAAAATGAAGGTACTAGTTCGTGTAATATTCAATAAACCCATTAATGATGTTTGAAGTCCTTTTGTAACCTGATATATAGACGCTGGATATGGGCTTCACTTTGTGGTTTACAAAGGCCCATCGCTTGTTTAATATAATCACATGAAGTAGAGTCTTTTGATATTCTAGCTCATGTCTTTCCACTATTCCAATTAGTTAAGTAATATTAAAAACTTATATGCAACGATGATTTCTTTTAAAGAAAATATTGTTACTTTTACAACTAAAAAAATTAAAAATATATTATACTGAACAAACTAAACTGGATATTTTCCGAACAAAATTAAAAGTGATCAAATTATAGCAATAACTAATGCAAAATTATTTAATAACTGGTGTTCACTCGTGTACGTCGATTCTACGTTTTACGAGAAATTTACAATTAAGGGCTATACTTAAATTTCAAACAAATGTATACAATTAATAAGTATAATTATTATTCAAGAAGAGAAGACATTATACTGACTACGCGTTGGTTATATTTATTTATACTGTGCAGAAGTTTGGAACATTTTATTGTGAAATCTAGTATATGATATTCCCCTGTTAACTGCATATGACGTACTTATTTGAATATCCCGGACGACATACATCAACATTTCATGGAAAGTGGCCTTGTCATGAATATTATTTTGTAGATTTATAAAAATTTAGGGTTTGTCTGATTTTCTATTTAAACTCGGCGTGAATAATTTTTTTTCACATTTCATACAATTATGAGGACAATGACATCCAAAAATGAATATCTTGTCTTTTTATCTGTCCGTCCGTTTGTTACTCAATCAATCAAAAACGGTTCTGAAGTATTTTTTATATTTGTGAGACTGCTATGGAATCAATTCGAATTTCCAACTAGGACGAGGGGGAGTACTTTGACGTCAAAACACTTATTCATCCTTATCTACGTTCTTCGTTATAGAGAAAACTTAAAAAAAGAATTTTGTTTGGATTACGATTACTACTTAAACGTTGTTTACATTTATGAGTTTCGATGTTTTTAATTTTGAATCCCGGCCGCCAAACTGACTATCCGAGTTTCATGAAAATCCCTAACTAGAATTGAGGAAGTTTATGTATATGTATAATGGAAATGAATGCAGCTAATACTGCATGCGCTATTTTATACTTTACTATCACCCCAAGGAGGGGGGACTTACTTCGGGAACAAAGCATATATTAGTCAATATCTTCAGATTGGCCATAAAAATATAAAGAACGAATTGCATTTAGGACAAAGTTAAGTCAGGAATAGTTATTTAGATATACGAATTTCAGCAGTATGAATTCCGACTACCGAGCACTAAATATTAGTGTTCCATGAGAGGGCCACGATAGAAATGTAGTCGTATTTTGTATTTGAATACTAAGATAATGCAATCAGTATATTTCGACGGTAAACGAGATTTAATTGGCCCCATGATTAAAAACACTTTGTCAAAATTTATCTATTCCATTCTTCTCACTTAAAACTATAAAATGACAATAATTGACTGACAACAAAGGAATTATTTAGCACTTACGTCAATCCAATCTATACATTTCGACAAAAGACTATTATATTTCAATCTGTTTACGTAAAAAAAGATAAATAATTTCGGCTAATTGTTTTACATATTATGAGTATAATAGAAGTGTTCTTAGCCATTTACTGAACATGTTATTGGAATATTTTTGTTCTGGTGAATATGATGGTATGATTTCCTGCATACATTGATCCAATCAATATATGTATCCTCGTGGAACAACTTCTATTCAGCATGTCAAATACGAGCAACACCGATAGTGATATATATATATATATATATATATATATATATATATATATAATTTGGCATACCGTATATGTATTTATACTTCAGATGCTTCAGAGTAATTTGACTTAACAAATCAACTTATGAATAAACCTACCAGCTTACACATTAGAACAACATATCTGCAGGCGAGCGCGCACACACATACACAAAACCACGCTTACACACATACATTTTTTATGTTCGCAAATTTATTAATCATTTACGACTATTTAATTTATTTGTTTAATCAAATTGGTCCAAACATCTGAAATAGAAATACATAATTATTTCAAATTATATAAATATATTTAAGCGTTACGTACAAATATATATATATATATATATATATATATATATATATATATATATATACATATATAAATATACATATATATATATATATATATATATATATATATTCATGAATGGTTTTATGTGTGTGTGGGTACGTAGATTTGTTGTTGCTATGTGTGAGCTGGTTTTGTGAGAGAGTTGTAATATCCAAGAGTGGGTGTTAGCTTGAGTGTTTGTGAATGGTTCTGTGTATTTATATAATTTCTGTGAATACGTCAGTCCTCAAGTACTGATCCCTCTTAGGGATAATCTGTCTGTCCTTTCATATCCTACGAGTTTGGTTTGCTTCCTCACATTTCAAATTTTGTATATTACTAGTAATAATTTTTAATTCCATAGTTTTCAAGTTTTATTTGTAATAATTACATTATGAATAATGTTTTTTTTAATCCACAAGTAAAATTTATCAAGTAATGCAAGAGATTTAAAACTAATTTTCATCCAATCCGAATACTAGTTTGATATTATGAAGTATTTACGAAAACATGCACTAATACAAATTATCAAGAAGCGCGGTATTCTTAGAAACCAGATCAGAGGTTCACAAAATGACGTTGACTTACAGATTTTTTTATTTCATATTCTAGAATGATTAGTCTAGTTAGAATAATAGATCTTTGAAAGCGTTAATGTATGACGCATTTACAAAGAGGAGCCATGATTGATTTCATTTATAATTCAGAATTGTATACCGAGCAGTTGACCTCCAACATGATTAATACTTGCTTCTATTATACGCAAATTAACTTCATCACTCCACCCCATTCCAGAATTCTATACAACCGTCTCAGCATTCAACTGCTATAAATTTGTTTCATGCATTAAGTACTCTAAATAACATGTAATAAACAATATGTAAGTAGTAGTTCCAAGTTTATGTTTTATTTTGTATTCTTGTGTATATCCTATGTCGTGTAAATGGAATCACTAAATAAAAAAAGTCCGTCACGCAGGAGCTGCGTAAACTAAGCAGATTTCCCACGCGCTTATTTGCATTTATCTCAAAACGTAATTGTTCAATGATAATAATATTTGGTTTATAGACTTCAAAAAAAGTGTTTCATAACATAATAGCATATTGTTAATATGAGATGAGTAGGAGTGGGGGTTTACTGAAAGCCGAAAACTAACAAATGCAAATATCTCGGTTAATAATGAAGACAGTGATAAAACGTACATAACAACATTAACAGAACATTACATTTGCAATAAGATTGGTTCTATACTATGTTTCGATCCGACGCATAATAACGGAGGTATTAAGAATTTTCGAAATTCTCCCCCTCTGAACCCCCTCCCCCTTGTCAGACTTCAGCCATTAACGAACTTGATCTTTTTTTTTGTATAAAACGATTATATATCAAGTTTGTAAACGATAAGACAAAAATTGCGAACGCTAGAGCGGTAACAGACAAATTTATATACACACACACATATATATATATATACAGTTTTGAACGGACCTCATTTTCGTCATCTCCTGGGTAGGATCGATGGAGATTTGAAGAAAAATTTCGAAAATCGCGTCATGAGTACGACCTCAATAGCTGATTTCCCTTATGGGAAATCTGCTAAAAACAAACTCCTGTAATACTTACAATTAACGCCCACATCAAGTGTTTAAGGGCAATTTGAATGAGTTGTGTACTATTCGCCACTTTTTATAGCCTGGGTAGGACTGGACGATGCAATCTACAAAATCACATGCACAATTCCGAGGGTAGAACGCTTTAACAGACCTTACTAACCTAAGGCGCAGGGGAAATCACATTTCTTATAAATATTGATATGATAATTAAAAATGAATTGAACCTCGAAATACCTATACATGTTACACAATATTGTCTCTGATTAACGCATTGTGTGACCACAGTCAACATGTTCCAAAATATACAAATAAAATATGTGACTGGAAGTAATTACCTAATGCTTGATTCAAGGTACAATGAAATTGACGACAGTAACGAATGAAAGAGTTAAAATTGAAAAAAAAAATAAAAAAAAAGGTAATCCGGCCCCCAGGAACTATTCGCTATTTTCATGTATGCTTTATTAAACTTCGTTTGTTGTGAAACGGAAACAAATATAATAAATAAATAAACTTGCTTTCAAGTGTAATTTAACAACTAGAAATCCCTTAAGAACTAGCAAAATATATAGCACCATTATTAGAGCTTAAGACAAAACATGCACAGTTTAATGTATTTTTAATGCATAACATAAAGACTACAGAATGCCAATAATATGCGGAGGTAACCCAAAAAATAAAAAGAGGAATGCCTAACTGAAATAATACACGTTTTATCGTAACTATCGTAATTTCTCCGCCACAGAAAAAAAAAACATTCTCTTATAAATTATATTATAGTTAATTATAGAACGTAGCCTAAAAATTTAATAATTGCCCCAAATAATATTGCAAGAAGAGTTCAAAAAGTTGCAATATGAATGAAATCAAAATTAATATACTTGTCATTATCAACACTGTACCATAAAATATAGGCCAAAGCCAAAACGTGCCTGTAGCTGAGTAATGAATCCACAAAGCAATATCGGGGAGAAATAAAGCCCTTGAAAAATTTAAAATCTACCCTTCAACAGAAAACTTCATCATAACCAAAAGGAGGAACTATAATTCGTTTTCTCATCAAATTGAAGAAGGAAGAATCATGTTATTCTTTTATGGATGATATTAACTCCACTAGACCAGCCTCAAATTTCATCCAAAGCATTAGAGGAAAATATAAAAATGAGCTCCTGACAATGAAAATTACTCCCTTCTGCTTGCCTAAGTCTTTGCCACTCACTGTTCTAACGCATTCAAAATACTATATACTTTCTACAATATCTGTAGACAATTTCACAGGAAAAACCTTCAATGACGTCACGTGGCCCCACATCAAATTTATTTTCACCTTTTACACAAGGCGGGGCAGAAATACTATTTCAATTATGTACTCATATTAAATTGAATATACAAAATGTTATGCTACATTTCATTCACAATGTTGTCATTTGAAAGTGACACACGGTACATTCGTTTGGATGTTTCAAATTATTTATAGATCTTTTTATAATAAATCAAAAGTTCCCAAAATTTGCAAATTTTTATTATTGTCCCTTCGTTCCAAACCCCCACTCCAACGAATCCGATTTCAGATTCTAGTTGTTAGAACAGTCCTAAATAAGAGATTTCAATTTTTTGCCCTTGTTGTTTTTTGGAAGAATTTAGTTATGTGAGGTACTACATACATTCATAGGTGCAGACGTCACACCGAAACTTTATAGTCCTAGGTGAATTTAGAGAGGGATCACAGAGGATAATTCCATTAAGAAAGTTGACTTTTTTCCACGATTACAATACAGCGTATAAGGATCATATAAAATACATCGTAATCTAGAGTATCAACGACCTCTCCCAGTGAGGAAGTGGCAGTCGCAACGAACATAAGAGGGAACGAGCACTTCAGAAATGGATGGTCCCTGAAGAGGTGGTATGTAAACCACGAAACAAGTAGGGTAGTACCAATAAAGAAAAAAATGTAATGCCATGAAACTAAGAAGGAAATACTTTTTAATAGTAACAAGGAAGTACCAACTTATGTCGTCTGTTTATTTGAGTGTAGCATTAATTATTAGGGTGTTTTTATGTTATCTGTTATTCAGATTTATCCAAAGTACTTTATATACGATTTCTTGGCAATTGGAATAATAAAGGCTCGGGAGAGTATCAGGTTTTCTAATGATCATGGCCCTAAGAGATTTTGGAAGCGGCCTTTATTCTCAAAATGATTAGATGTATTAGTGTGTTGTTTTCGTTTTCAGGCACAATTAATAATATCAGTGGGTAAGTTAGGAGGATTCAATGTCCAACTCTCTCGTTGAACTTTATAAATTGTATTCTGTTATGGTTTGTTGTAGTTTCTGAAATTCTTGTTTAGTATTGCAGTTAGACGATTGGAAAGCACATTCTTGATTGTCAAGCTGATAATAAACAGCAAGTACTTTGGAGTATCTGTCGAGAGAATGGAGCATTAGCCAACCTGGTAAATACCTGTTAAGTCACAATTAGGATTTGAAGAAACAGTAGTTGTGTGTAATGTGTTCTTATTCGAAAAAAGGCAGGTGACAGTGCTGTGAACCCCCCCCCCCTCCGTTTTGGAAACCCCTATTTACCAGTTATAAGTTGCACAGTCCGATGTACGTTGAAGATTTGTTGCTTGCTATTTTTTCGACTGTAATTTATGTTTTTTTTTTTTAAATAAAATCAGTTGAATGCAAGTCGTTCTCTTTATTTTAGACAGCAAGGCACATTAAATTACTTTCTATGTTTACATAATTTTAGCGAGCACCAGTACCATATGGTTGGAAGCAATCGTGCACATTCTCATGGGATTTATGTGCACAATAGTATCCCAATCTCCTATTAGTTCTCTCCTAGTTATTTTTTATTTTCATGGGACCACCATCAATAAAATGTGCAAAAAAATTATGTTTAAAATCTCCTTGATTCAAAGTCAATACAACATCTGATATATTGTTTTCGTCTCTACCTTTCTAATCATATACGTTCCATCAGCAATATTGCTTATAGGAAGTCTTATACAAATTCGACAAAATTCGTCCTCCAGAGGTTAGTTAAAAACCATTTTTCCTAAAACTATGACAATTTACATCTACTATTCCTGAGTTATTTGCAGTCTATTAATCCAACTCTTAATGATAAAATAAAAAGAAACTAGTTTTAGGTAGTTGAAGAGCCATCAGAAACGGACCAAGTTCAATTTCTTTTGACAGTGGTTACACAATTTTTCCACTCTACCTTATTTTGTATAGTTTTTTTATGTATGTTTCTCCTAAATTTTAATTACCTTCGTTTTATAACTTATTTGACAAGCACTGAGTTCAGATCAAGATCTGTATCCCAAGGGTAAGATGGATTGTCAGCCTTTTTTTATATATACATATATATATATATATATATATATATATATATATATATATATATATATATATATAAGTTTTGTAATACTAACAATTATAATCAATTATTATTCTAACAATTAGAAGTAATTACTACTATAAAATAAAATATAATGGCAAAAATAAATAAAACAGTGAAATACAAAAATAGAATAAATTAACAAATGAAATAAACTATAATAAAGCTAAACTCATGCGGATGCAACGGTTTTGTTCTTATTTAATTTGCGATTGTATGTAAGGTAAAATAATTATTTTATTTATTAATAATAATTAATTACACTTGTCATTTCTCATAATCAACTTCAAATTATAATGTATTTCCTAAACACAATATCTATACATTTGAGAAACTTTATTAAATCATAATTGTAATTATTAAATAATATACGAGATGGTTCTGGCGAATTAAATAATATTCATGATTAAATTCAGTCTATTTTTATTAAATATTGCACAATCAAAGAGATATGTAAGACGGTTAGTATTGTATGTGTCTCAAGTTCATTTATCATTGTCTTGAGTTTTAAAACTCCAGTTTGATTATTGGAACATATAACGTCAAGTCTGTATTTTCCAGAATATGTCTACTTCTAGTCTCAACAATTAATGCTGATCCAGGTGTATTCCTTGCTCCAGGTGACTAGCTCATTTCATTTGTAAGCTGCTACATTTTCAGCTGTAAGGCAAATCTTGCCAATCATAGTTTTAGCTCATGACCTGCTTGATACTAAGCTTTCGTTACCAGAATTGACTGCTTAAATATTCAAGAGGAGTTCATGTTTCTGATGGGCAGCGATGGCAACCACAAACATACGAATTAAGGTTTGTAACATCTGCATTTATTAATCATGCGTCGTTTCCTTTATTGCATGGGCTTTTGGTCTTTTAGCAAATTTCTCTTTAATGGACTCAAAACTGAAACTTTCTTAAGATTGGAGTCGGTCGTTAGAAAGGGGAGCGACCTTAATGTCATAAATATCACTGTTATTGATTTACACAATGAAAGATCTAACATAAACTATTTTATGGAAAAAGTTATATCATTCCAGTGGCGAAACTATATGACAACTAACATCCAGGCTTCCAGGAAACTTGAATATTTGTTGCTTATATTAAGCAGTGATAATCAAATATTCAGAAACACTGACAATTTTAGACCAAGAATAATGTTTAATATGAATCACGTCTACCTGAATAACAGCTTTTGACTATCTTTTTCGTCCAATTAACAGCCCAGGGCCTCTCCGAAAAATTCATGCAGAAATTGAATGAAAAAGTTACACAATCAAGCTTCCAAGATAAATGATTTTCACCTGAGTCTCAGATTTCCATCATTTAACGGATATAAAAAAAAAAAAAAAAAAAAAAAAAAAAAACCATAAAAACCCAGTTTCCATGAAAATAGACAACTTAGTTACTTTTTGGTATTATATTGTTTACATACCCATTATAAAATGACCGGTATTGTTTGAATTATTTTTTGTTAACTGACGTGCAAACAATTTTTTAGTCGAGCTTATCTCTCTCGGTGTTAATAGGAATTGCGGTTCCTAAAGTCTTTCCAGGAATCACAATTACAATAAAATCGTAGGACACAACACACATTTTTTTGGAAGTAAGAGAACAAAAAGTTTAACATACAGAATAGCCATCCTGAGAAAAATAAATAATTATTTATAGTATGTAAAAAAATGAGGAGTCAAAGAAATATCACAAAAAAAAAATTAAAGATTTTTAAAGCTCCATGCTACTTGATTCTCAAATTGAAGAAAAGTTAATTTTCTATCAACTGTTTATTACTCTACTTGAATAGAGACTTTACTGTAGCTTGTTCCGGATATTGGTGTTGTACTCATACCGATGAAAAATCATATTACACACACCTATACACACACACACACATACATGTGTTACAAACATTGTAAAAATATGCCAATACGTCATGAAATGAGGGTAAAAAATTTGGAAAGAGACTCATATAGAAGGACCTTTGGATCCTTGGCCATCAGGCATAAATAACTCTCGTAAGTTCAGTGCCCATAAACAATAAATAAATAAAATAAGCTTAAATAATAAATATCGTTTTCACCAGACCTTCATTAGTGAAGTACGTTGTGTGGTTTTACGTTATTCGCTCGAAAATGTTTATTAGAATTACACCGAAGTCAAAATTTAACTGTCACTCTATACTAATGTCATCTTCATTAATGGCTTATATGGGGCCAGTAAAAGAAGGGGGGTTGAGAGGAAGGGGAAATGCGAAATTTCAAAATATCTCTGTTATTATGAGTCGGATCGAAATTTAATAAAACCATTATTGTTAAACTATTCTATACTTTCTTGTTATCAGTCTTCAGTAAAAACCCACTTCTACTCTCACGATGTTTACATAAAAATAGAAAATGTATGGTGTGATCAGAGATGGCTTGTGTGTTATACCAGTAAATGGGAAATATCTTTAGTTTACGCTGCTCCTGCAGGACGGTCTTTTTATAAGTTTGGGGAATGTTACTTAAGTATACATTAATTAAATATTTCAGGCAATGGAATGTTAAATTAATGCAGTAATGCGTTCAAAGCCCAGCCCTTAAATTAAGTTAATATTTCTTTAAATAGATAAAAAAAAAACTATTCAGGAAGGGGTATGAACTGGCTTTAATGTTGTGTAAATCAATAGATTCACTTTGATTATTTGTTATTAATTTTTGAAGGAAAAAACCTGGACTTTATTTATTTTGAATTGTTATAAGTAAATTTAGATAATTTAATTAGTATTTTTAGTAATTGTACCTCCCCCCCCCTCCCCTTTATACAAATTGTTACTGTGACGGAGAATGGATTATTTGGTGCTGGATATAGGTTCTCTTATAGATGTGACCGGACAGACTCCGGCCAAAAGGCAACTTCGATATTGTTAAAGGGTCAGCTATAGAACATGCAAATAGCACTAGGGAGATATTTGATTGGTGGAAAACCAACTCATGGAGGTCTACACTTGTTGCGGTTGTTAATGAGGCATGCGCACCTGCATGGAGTCTTTTAGAGTAGATTAAAGGCGTACCACCTTTTAATCGCTTTCCCATCACTAAGTTTGTTCGGGCTAAAATTTATTAGTTTTTGCCCGAATCCTCGCCTTTACCGATTAATACGTCCACTTAAAAAACAGACATATTGTTGGGCGATAAAATGTTTAGACCCCACCTTTGGTTATTGGTTCATTTTATTTTTCGAAAATAATTTCACGGGTCGTGTATCATTAATAATTCAAATTCGTTCAGTAACCTTTATTGCAAATTATATAGGCCTTTTAAAGCTTTTTATGAAGCAATGTTTTTTTTTTTTAATCCTGGGGCCTACATTTTTAGCGGAAACGTAAACTCTGTCCCCTCTGAAATCCCTGAATATATGAATTCATGTTCAGAAATGTTTGTGGTTATGTAACCATTTAAAGATTTACTATTCTTTAAATCCTTATAAAACATATTTCTTCTAAAATAACATGGTATGAACCTACAATGTTTTCTAGTACAGATCATCCTTTTATATGAAGCATCCAAGTTCATTCAAAAGATAAGTGAAAGAAATTTTATGAAATCATTTTTATTGTTCTTTCCAGGTAGGTAAAACCCTGGTATTTATCCAGTCACATCAGAATATCTGAAACATTACTTCCTACATCAGTGACCTAGTGTTTAATGCAGCAATCAAGTTTTTATCATCTTTATAAGACTGCGTACTTCTAGAAAAGAAAACAATTCATTCTCAACAATAAGACTTGTCTAAGCTCACCAAAAAACACTTTTATTCATATGTAAAATACGTTCAACTAGAAAAGGAAATTTTATGTAGAAAATCTGAAACTCTTTCTAGTGTCCTCTGTCATTACTTCAAAGACAAATACTCCCATCACACAGTCTAAGATACACACAACGTTTTGAATACACGAAAGTATTTAATCGAAATTAATTATATTAGATATTTAAGTGAAAATTTGCCAATAAAATGAAAAGCATTTAAGCCTACGAAAATGATGTTTGAAAGTTAAAGTTTTTGAAGGAGTAGAAATATACATAGTTTGCTGTACAAGAAAAGAGGCGTTCTAAATAGGCGTGTACAGGGACGCCAAAACTGTAATCTTAAATATTTAGTTTTCTTATTGAGGGTTGATTTTATTTTAAAATCGAGCATTAAATTGTAGGTAATGCCGCGATCTCTAATATAAATTCCCCAGAAAAACAATAGTTTATTGCCAAAAACAATAACATTTTCATCATTTCAAAAGCATAAGGACACGTTTTAATTTGCATCGTTTATAAATGATAATGTCCCAATTTTAATAGACACCGAAATGTTGACGGTGCTTCTTCCTACTCATGTGGATCTATCTCGAGGGTGATAAGGGTGACACATTGTACATGGAAGTATTTGCCAGTCATTAATTTCAACTGGGGTTCTAGCGAGGAAAAACTGGGTAACCTAATTTCATCCATCGATCAATTTCTCCATAGTGCTTGGCTTAAGCTTTTTTTTTAATTCCATTTTAAGTACTGAGAATTTACACCAGAGACAGTTTCAGAGGATGTGAGTTTGAGAAACTGTAATTCATAAGCTTGATAGGATATTTGGGAGAAAACCTCGTTATCTAAAGTGATAAACGTTCTCATTCCGTTCATACAGGAACAGCTATTATGCCAAATGTTTTACCATACTGAGGGGTGCTAGTATATCAAGCTTAATGCTATCTGTCTGTAGTCAAAGAGCTGTTATAATTCCCAGTTATTACCCATGTACTAAATCAATCCTAATTTACATTCATTGCACATTTAATTGATATATTTTGTGGTTTCAAGACTTGTAATGACACAAAATGGAGTTTAAAAAGAAGAATAATCTGAAATAAAATTTCCGTTGAAGAAGAAATGGTGGGGTTAATCAATAACATGATGAAACAACATGTGGATGGTGCATGGTGAAGGCCCTATGGATGCCATTTAAAATAAGATTATATTTATCTTTCTTAATTATAGCAGTTTTATTGATTCTTATGATATATAGATGTCCATTTTCCTAAAAATAATTTTTGGTATTGAATTCAACCGGTTTAAGAGTCTTTCCGCTAAAGGAATATGTTGGAAATCGAACTATTTTCAGACTTTAATTAATAAAGTAGAAAATGGTTCCTTATTGGATTATTATCTGTATTATGTAAATTCCAGCATATCTCTTATGTCACATATGTATTTTGTAATTCCGTAATCCGTTAATCGTTTTAAAATATTAAAATTGTTACTAAGAGTTAAAAATTCTATTCTGGAAAGATATTTTCCGCCAGATTGACTACCCAATCTCTAATGAATAACAATATCTTTCTTAATTAAACATTTGTTAATTATAACTACATATGTGTAACATATATCATTTTCATCCTATTATATTAAAAATGCAGATAAGTAACATCACAAATTATCTTATCAGATGATTGTAATGACAACTGCCTTTTAATTTTAACTTCACTACATTTGCCATTATCTAAAATTGCCATCTCGTCTATATTAAATTTATTTTTAAATATCACCCATAGATGAAAATCCGCATAAGTATTTAACAACGAGATATGCTGAGTACCTATTGACTGCCAGAATGCCATTTCAAAGCTATATATAAAATTTGTCACATACAGAACAGTTTATATTTCGTATACCATTATTTCAAGTGTTTTACAGCTATTGACCTTCTGTCATTTCCCCTTCAACGAAGATTGAATAAAGGACATATTTCGACGATAAGAAATAAAATTGAAATATGAGGAAACATGGAAATCTGACAAGACTAACGTAAAGAACTTTGGTCTTCGAGTCATAGAAATTCAAATAAGTTCTTCACGAATTCAGAAAGGACTCTTTAGAGTTACAGCAATGTGAAAAAATGGATAAACGCTTACCAGGAGAATACAGAACTTCAACCATTTACTAACTGCAACTGTTTACATAATTACAGTCCTTATGTCCGAAACTAAATATATAGGATGCAAAATAATGTTGGTGAAATAATGTTCAAACTTTTACCTTTACTAAATAGGAATAGTGTGTGTTCGGACACGCATATTTGGCAGAAGAATGTATTCTGACGTTTTAGCTTGATTTACAGATCTTCATCAATGCAATTTATAGTTTTACAGAAAAAACAGGAATTAAGTGAACTGAAATTCCAATATGCAATCAAACAAATACAATTTGACTAACAAAAACAGATACTTAAGAATGTAAAATAAAAATTTCCATCGATTATCAAATTAAATTTAATATAAACGAGGTAATGATACCGTATAAAGGAATTTTACAAGATATGGAAAAAAAGGAGAAACCCCGAAGACAGCCAGAAATAGCTGAAGTGAAATCTACTAAATTCTAAGGTATGAAGAGGGTCAGTAGTGGGGAGGCGTTGAAGAGGCGACGGTAAAGGATAACTATCCTGGAGGTGTTATCAGGACGGACATGAAGGAGAGACGGATTAGAGGAGAGGATTTATGTCAAAGGAGAAATAGGCTAAGGGTTAGGACCGCCTCCGGGGGCGGGTAGCAATGGGATTAGCTACCTTTTAGCTCATATATTGTTGAGGAGAAAATATAGAATTGGGCAAAATCAAATGAGTTGGAATCGCTGGAAATAGTGTGTGTATACTTGTTGACGCGAGTGTGTGTGTGTGGAGATCGAGGTTCATCATATAACTACCGTCTTTTATTATTATTTGTATGTTCCATGAGAATATTTGTTTGGTTTCCAAATTCCTATACATCATAACTGACGTTTAAGAATTAAGGTAGTAATCAATTTTGCAGGACAGTTTTTAAGATGGGATGCATCAGTTCAACTATTCCAAATGACAGCCTTCCTTCATTACTTGTCAGTCATGTAATTTTCATCCCGTGGAGCATCAACGTGTTGCAATGATTACCAGATGTTATAGAAAGAAGGTTTGCCAGTCAGGGGAGGTGATGCTTTACGTGATTTATATTCATTATAAATAAATATAAATAAAAAGAATATATATATATATATATATATATACAAATAATATAATAATTTAATTATACTTTTATATTTTGAAATAATATTAATTTCTCAATTGGGAAGAATTGTTGAGGATATCAATGTTTCTATGCAAATTACTTGCTTCGCACATTGTTATAAGAAAAAATGTTTAAAACAAAAGCTACTTTTAATAACACAAAATACAACTTTTGTTATGCGCACGTTTGCCTAGAAACATATAGAAAATCAAATATCGCGAATTTTTTATTCCCCCACTCCCGTTCAAACATAAAAAAATTAATATAGCTTATAATTATGGAAGAATTAATTATATAGTAGTAATTATAGTAATTCATATATAAGGTTTTGTTAAGTTCGGTTCAATCGTTAGTGCCCAATAAAATTGTTGGCTTCCGCTTTAATTTTTTAGTGTATACCTCGTTTATACTTTGTTATACGACAAAAGTGAAAATAACAAAAGTTACTCTAAATAACAAAATAAACAACTTGTATCCTGTACATATTTGCCGAAAAACCAATAGGAAACGAAATATAGCTATTTTTAATTTTAGGCCTCCCTGCTCCATCTGCCGGGCTGATTTGTGAATCTAAACCATCCAGGGCGTCACCCAAACGCATACAAAAAAAGTCCGTCACGCAGGGGCTGCGTAAACTAAGCAGATTTCCCACGTGAAGTTTTACAATAGAGAAATCTGCCTAATAACAACTGTAGTAGTAAGAAACCTCTAAACCTAAAACATTATTTAGGGCATAATAACCCAGTAGTTTCTAGCCCCAAAAAACAGTTAACCTAACCTCTAAACCTATTCACGAGGGACGAATATTTATAGAAACGGCCGCCAGAGCTCTCGGCGGAAAGTCGGAACATAGCCTACTGGTGACCACACGCAGAATACAAATGCAAATATCTCGGTTAATATTCAAGATACAGAATAAATGTATTGAACAATATTTATAGTAAATTTAATTTTCAATAAGATTGGTTCTATACAATTGTTCGATCCGATGCATAATAACGGAGATATTTCGAATTTTTGAAAATCCCCCCTCTAAACCCCCCCCCCTCCCGCTGGTCCGATTTCAGCCGTTGACGAACTTGATCTTCCTTTTTACATGAAACGATTAAATACCGATTTTGGTGACGATTAAACAAAAACTGCGACCGCTTGAGTGTTAACAGACAAATATATATATATATATATATATATATATATATATATATATATATATATATATATATATATATATATATATATATATATATATATATAGTTTTGAACGGACCTCATTTTCGTCATCTCCTGGGTAGGATCGATGGACATTTGAAGATATTTTTCGAAAATCGCGTCATGAGTACGACCTCAATAGCTGATTTCCCTTAAGGGAAATCTGCTAAAATTCATTCAAATCGGCCCAGCCGTTTAGGAGGAGTTCAGTGACATACACACGTACAGTAGAATTATATATATACTAGCCAAGGTACCCGGCTTCGCTCGGGAAATCATTTGAGACGGAAATATTCTATTTTGTTTTTGGCAATGCTTCGACATGTACAACTGCTCTTCCCGTCTGGGCTCATTTCTTCCCGAAAGGGTCCGTTGGGCGACTTATAGAAAATAAAATTTTAGATTTGAAGAATAAATGAAAATAAGTCTCTAATCATTCCCTCTCCAATGTTTGACACACCGTGAATAATTCAAATCATAATCATGGCTAGCATTTATTATTATTAAATATCTATAATGTACGTATTTTCTGTATACAATCTAGCTAATATACCCAACGATGCCCGGGAAATCATAGTTGACTGACTAATGATGGTATTTTTATATTTTTATAGAATATCGCTGAAAAAACAATGGGAATCACAATATCGCGAATTTTTATTTCAGGCTCCCCTTATAACCCCCACTCCCGTTCTAACCTAAACATTTTAATATAGCTTATAATCATGGAAGAATTAATGCTAATCGACATACCGAGTTTTGTTAAGTTCGGTTCAATCGTTAGCGCCCAATAAAATAGTAGACTCCCGCTTTAGTTTATAGTGTATATCTCGTTTATACTTTGTTAAAAGACAAACATGAATACTCTAAATAACAAAATAAACAACTTTTGTTATGTTTATATATGCCGAAAAACGAATAGAAAATGAAATATCGCTATTTTTAATTTCTGGCTTCGATTATTACCCCCACTCCTGCCCGTCCCTAGAAATGTTGGTATGGCTTGTTATAATGAAAGCGTTAGTCCTAATACATATACCGAGTTTTATTTATTTAGGTTCTGTCTTTTGTCCCAAATAAAATTGTTCACTTCCGCTATAGGTTTTAGCGTATATCTCGTTTATAATTCGGTATACGAAAAACGTGTATATAACAAAAGTTACTCTAAATAACAAAATAAACTACTTTTGTTATGTGCATATTTGCCAAAAAACCAATAGGAAACGAAATATCGCTATTTTTAATTTCAGGCCTCCCTAATAACCCCCACTCCTGTTCGTCTCAGAGAAAATTAGTATAGCCTAAAGTCTAAGTTGGGTTAGTAGTAATATACACTAATGGACAAAATTAACGCACCACCTACATTTCTTCAAAGGTACCCACTATATTTTAATTTTAACACTAAAATAAATTTATATAGATAAAATTAGTCATTTAAAAACAAAATTTTATTTTACATTCAGAAAATATGGTACACATTTTAAAAGAAAAAAAAAGAAAAATATTCTTCCAAAAATGAAAATTAAAACTCACTTTTTCGTAAAGTCAATAACGGGTATTGCCACCCCTGGCACGAATAACATCCCTTAAACGCCTTTCCATTGATTTAAAAAGAGTCACTATCAAGTCCTGAGGAATGTTGTCCCATTCTTCGAGAACAGCTGTTTCCAGTTCCGCAAGGGTGCTAGGACTCGGATTCAGACTTCGTACCCGTTTCTTAAGGTGGTCCCAGACATGTTCGATCGGGTTTAAGTCAGGACTCCGCGGTGGCCACACCATGCGCTCAATCCCAACCTCTCTCAGGTAATCATCCACCATTTGTGATCTGTGTGGTCTGGCATTGTCGTCCATAAACAGGAATCCCTCTCCAATGTACGGTGCAAATGGCACAACTTGCTCTTCAATTATGTCGGACAAGTACCTCTGTGACGTCAGTGACCTTCCTCGCACCACAACCAACTCTGTACGCGCACCGAACGAAATGCCTCCCCAGAACACAAGTGAGTCACCACGAAATGCCACCTGGGGAGCCATGCAGCATGGGGCGTACCTTTCTCCTGGGCGTCTCCATGTGTATACACGACCATCTACTCACGAGACCTACTCTCACTTCATCTGAGAAGAGAACTCTCTTCCAATCTTCCGAAGTCCAATTCACATGGTCTTGAGCGAAACGAAGTCGGGCCATTTTGTGAGCTGTGGTAAGCAGAGGGACACGGACAGGATACCTCAGGTTACCTTCATTGAGCCTTCTCCTAACAGTCCTGCTGGAGATCGTCAAATTTCGGGTTTGCCTAATGAGATTTCCAATTTCATTTCCAGTAATACTGCGGTTTCGAAGAGCCTGTAGCCTGATGTACCTATCGTCTATTGCTTCTGTGCACCTAGGCCGACCCGGCCTTCTCTTCTAGCATGTTTTCCAGTTTCTCTAAAACGCTTTAGAGCTCTTCCGATTGTTATATGATGAACTCCCAGCCTTCTTGCAACTTCACGCTGGCTGTATCCTTCCTCTATCAATGTCACTGCCCTAACACAGTCCAACTCACTTAAATGACTTACTCCGGCCATTAAGAGGGGAAAAAAGTGAGTAGCAACCTAGGTTGTTGAGAAAGAACTAACGAGAACAAGTTTATGAAGGGAAGATATTATCAGTCTAAACCTACTGACTGTAGAAATCAGGAATAAAATAATCCTCAAGAGTAAACAAAGCATTATTTATGGTTTATATTCACTCTGTAATCCCCTATATACCAATAGATAAAGAACACAGAAGCTGGACACAACCAGTTTCATTATAACTTCAAATATTGTAGTGGTGCGTTAATTTTGTCCATCAGTGTACATACCAAGTTTCATAAAATTCGGTTCAGCCGTTTATGCGTGAAAAGGTAACAAACAAACAAATAAACAAACAAACAAACACCAAAGAAACAAAATGCAGTTATGGTGTCTATGACATGTGAAACGAAAAGTTATCGTGAAATTTCTAGAAAAAAATCAATGTACAGACAGAGGTTACAATTTTATATATATATATATATATATATATAGATAGATAGATAAAGATGAGATGAAACTCATGACTCTGAAGATTAAGTTTGAATAAGATAAGTTACCGGTTGGGTTTCCACGTATTTGCGTTTATGCCTAAGGAGGAGTGGACATCTAGAAATACATTAATGGGAAGAAAACCTTTCATTTACTTGAAAGAAATATCCCAAAAGATGGAATGCATAGAAAGTAAAAATAAACCATTTAAAATAGGATGCTTCCTTTATTTTACATACCATAAAATAATAAACAAAGAAATTTAGCAAACCTATTTATTGGGCAGTTTAAAATAACATTCCTGAAGAAAAACTTGAATAAAATACTCAAAATAAAAATAATGCTAGACTATATAGAAGAATATTTTAATAAAATTGTTATTTCCTTAACCGGGTATAACAATAAATCAGTAAATATAAATAAATAAATTCAAAATTCTGTCAAATGTAATCAAGAAGCCACATTAATCATAAACAAAAACAGTTTTTTCTTTGTTTTTTATTGTCTCTTGGATTTCTCAAAAAGATTGAGGATACATTATTTATTCAGTATTAGGGTCTCTCAATACTTTATCCAAAATGAAATGATGGCTATTTATAGATCCTTATAGATCGACATACAAAGAGATCTTGAGATAGGCTCCAAGATTGTTCACCTTCCTCAGGATAATATTCTTTTACTAAGGAACCAAAAGAATAAGCCCTCTTCACATTGAACGGTAGACGGGCCTTTCCGCATAAGCCTGTTGTCGACATATCCTAAATATAAATGTAAGTTGTTAGCTTAGTAAAATAACTTATCTTCATAATACTCTAAAATAACTGATAGTATTATTATATATGTTGATCGTTATTTTTTCTAATTAAGTATTTTTAGTAGATTTCCCTTAGGGGAAATCAGCTATTGAGGTCGTACTCATGACGCGATTTTTGCAATTTTTTTTCTAATGTCCATCGATCCTACCCAGGAGATGAAGATTCGAAAATTCGAAACATCTCCGTTACTATACGTCGGATCGACGAAAATTGTATAGAACCAATCTTATTGCAAATGAAATTTACTATAAATATTGTTATATACATATATTCTCTATCTGGAATATTAACCGAGATATTTGCAGTTTTATGAAGTGTAACGGACGAGCTATGGTCGTTTCTATTCGGTCCCGCCGAAAGCTAGTAAGGCCGTTTCCGTTCGGCACTCACATTGTGATTTTCTTATTGTATAACGTTACGTCTGCTTAGTTTACGCAGCCCCTGCGTGACGGACTTTTTTTATTATTACAACTACGTAGGGCAATTATTTGTGGGAGACAAACAAATATATTCCTTGTTATGCGTGTATAATTTGAATTTGGCATGGATTTTCAATTTAGGAACCCATGGACTCCCCACTCTAGTAGGGGATATCGTCATTAAACTACCGGCGGGGAGGGGAACTAGTTTATCGTTTTTATCTCATGTGCCCCCGAGTCTAAAGCCTAGTCCACACTAGTAGACATGTTGCGCGATCTTGGTCTCTGAGACTCAGGTTGTCTACGTAGACAGGTCTATAGACCGACTTCCGTCTACGAGCTTGTTACGAGACCAAAAATCGCAGGCCTATGGTCTCCCGATTGGAATGGGAGACTTAATGCAACGTTAGACATATTGCACAACATTTTGACAGTATGGACGTACTCAGCGCCTAGAGACTAGGCATCTTCACTCTGTTTCCAGCTGCCGAGTGGTGTGGTTCGGCTGTTTATTCAATTTTTCCTGTTCTAGTTACTTTGAAACATTGGCCTAATGAAAAAGTAATGAGTCTTATTGAAGATTACCACGTATCTTATTGTTTGTGGGATGTTACGAGTCCTCATTATAAAAACCGGGTGAAAAAAAAGCGGCCCTCGAATCTCTGGCTGCAAAGTACAATGTGACAGTGTCGGGTAGAAAAGAAAATTCATAATTTAAAAACATCATTCAACCGGAAGCGAAAAAAAAATTACTTCGACGTGAATGAGAAATTTACATCTTAGTGTCGACGCTAGACGAGACAATGAACGGTATCTCTAGACAGTCTATAGACCGTGTCTTGAAACCGTCTCTAGACGATCTATAGACAAATTGCGCAACATGGTCTACTGGTGTGGACTTAGCTTAACCCTGGAGTAGTCGCGCGGTTAACAGTTACATGAATGGTCGCATGGTTGACCAGTGTCACCCACAGAATGATTTTGTTTTTGGTATCCTATAATTTAATTACTTACCTAATCATTAATGGTAGAAAAGGCCTTACTTTAATGGTAGAAAAGGTTTATAAATAAAAACAATCATGAAATAACTTGAAAAATATTGTATAAGCAAACAAAAGCATTTTTAAGTACTACAAGAAATAGTCACAAATTTATTGTAAGTTGATTCTATTATAAAAGCAAACTCTTTTAAACTGTTATGAATATCATAAATTTATTTAAAAATACAAATATTTTAAAAACAATTTTGGCAAACACTTTTTAAATTATCGTTGCACATCCACTTTTCACATTTATCACACCATTTCCTTGTGATTTTATCTCTTTGTCGCCCATAGTCATGGCAACGTCCTCTAGCACCTTCTCTTCCTTTTGCTGATGCTGGCTCTGGCATTGATGTACCAAGAAGGATACATGCCCGGCGCCTTAATTCAATGGGTAGTTACAATATTGTTGATCTATATTGAATTTGTGGTTTATCCATTTCCCATGCCAAATTTTGTAAAAATTTATAAAACGTTACGATTTCAGACTTAGACAACTCACCTGTTTCCTCATCGATATAATTGTCATGATGCAAAGATGAGATTAGGAGAACTGCGCGATTCCTTTTTGGACAGTAAGAAAGTAGTGTGCAGTCTTCTTGAAAACCAAACATTGACGAGAATGCAGAGCGGTGTGCGGTGTTTGTTTGGCTGAAATTCCTTGGGGATTTCAGTTTTGTTTTTCCGGAGGGTACCAACATACCCGTATTTGGCCGTAACGATTTTTTGGCCATCGGAATACTGCTGAACCAATTGTCTCCAGTTATATTCCTGTGGGATCCTTTTACCGGTTCCACCAATCTCAGTACAACGTCTATGGGAGAATTACTCAACCGGTATGGACCCTCCGGTTGAACACCTACATGTGTTTCCAAGTTGAACGTATATGTCATTTTAGCATCTACTAGTGCGAATGTTTTGATGCCGTATTTAGCTGGCTTATTTGGAATGTATTGCCTAAATGGGCATCTGCCCCGGAAAGCTAATAACTGCTCATCTATGGTGTGATATTCACTCGGAATGAAGAATTTGGGGAAGTTATTATTTACAATTTCAAACACCTCTCTGATTGAAATTTATCAATTTCTCTACGTGAAGCTATATCATGCATATTATCGAATCGTAAACATCTCAGCAGAAAAGCAAATCTTTGCCTACTCATTGAAAGGTAACATGACTCCATGCCGTTTCCCTTGGAATTGTTCCACAATTTTTGAACTTTAGTCCTGGACATCCTGTAACTCCCTATCAAATATAATAGACCAAATAAAGCGCGAAGCTCAACTTCATCTGTTGTTCTGGCATCTCTATCTCGTGAATATCTATTTTTCAAATTGTTTATGTAAATATTTGTAGAACTTACAATTAACCCATAAACATTGCTATCTAAAAAAAGGTCAAGTAATTTGACCTTGAAAGTGGGGGACACTTGTCAACCAAACTAGTTTGAGGTGGAATACTTTTCTTACCTGAACGGTAAACTGAACGACGACACTGTAGATTGGAACAATAGGGTCTTCTTGGAAGATACTGGAAGGGAAAGATTGGTGGGGGTTAGTGAAAGGGAATGATTCATAAAAATTGTCAGGTGGGTGACAATTCTCAACCGCGCGACTGCTCCAGGGTTAAGTCTTCGGTTTTGTCGCAGGTACCAGCTCTCGTTGTGTGGGGATTAGGTTCCCTTTGCGAGGTCAAGTTGTATTTTTGATGCAGTTATATGCCACAATTATCTATGCTGCCTTCTATAACCTATCCAGTAGGAAATTGAACGAGAATCCCCTTGTTTCTACTAGATCATGTCTTTAATATTTTTCCTGTCTTTCCACCCTTTAGTGCCATTTCTCCCAGCTTGCTTCAGATGTAAGACTTATTTAATAAGGTTGGCTGTAGTAGCGAAAAATAGAAGCAAATATATAATACATTCCTGCTTGATTTGTAGTTCCATAGCAGTAATAACTGTCTACTAATAATTGGAGATTATGAGGATATCAATAATGCTGTTTTATTTCCGGTCGATGTTACGATTAAATCTACTGTACTAGTGAAGAGTTTCACCCGTAAATTATTTTGCACATTATATTATTTTTTTTAAGTCTTTAGGATTGCCCCTTGGTGTAATAAATCTCGAACCCTTTGCTTCTTTCAGCCCTTAGCAGTCTGGTTTTACAATACACAGTCTCCACATTCATATTTATAAAGATATAGAAAATGGAAAAAAAAAAATAATGTTATTACTTTCTTCAAGTTCAATAATTTACATTTCTATTGACTATAAATAACTTCTTCTGTGAGCATGAAGGCAGGATTCAGGAATACTCTAATCCAATAAAACTCTTTCCTTACTACGTCGTAAATGCTCAGAGTTATGGTTTTCTTGAAATGGGTGGGATATCTCCTTCGAAGCAGCAATTCTATATATGATTTAATGTACATTTTTTTTAAGAGTTTGCTTTGCTTGTAAACATAAATTTTATTCATTTGACGATTTTATATTATCAATTACGTTACTCATCCAATTTCACTGATTCCCTTATAAGAGAGAATTAAATCATTTCGTAATAACATTATATTGTTGTTGTGGTAAATTCCATTTACAAAGAAATCAACTTCAATAATGATAAAAAGTCCGTCACGCAGGGGCTGCGTTAACTAAGCAGATTTTCTACTTGCGTCCCGTATTTGCATTTATCTCATGACGTAAAAGTACAGTGAGAACAATATTTGTTATTTAGGCTTCAAATAAAGTGCTTCATAATATGTCATAAGTAGGAGTGGGGGTTTACTGAAGGCCGAAAACTAAAAAAAAACGCAAATATCTCGGTTGATATTAAAGATAATGAACACATGTACATAACAACATTTATAGATCTTATAATTTGCAATAAGATTGGTTCTATACAAATTTTCGATCCGATGTACAGTAAAGGAGATATTTTGAATTTTCAAAAATTTCCCCCTCTAAACCCCCCCTCCCACTGGTCCGATTTCAGCCGTTAACGAACTTGATCATTAGTTTTACATAAAACGTTCAAATTTGGAGTTTGGTAACGATCAAGCAAAAATTGCGACCGCTAGAGCGTGAACAGATAAATCTCTCTCTCTCTAATTATATATATATATATATATATATATAATTTTGAACGGCCCTCATTTTCTTCTTTTCCTGGGAAGGTTCGATGGACATTTGAAGAAAATTTTCGAAAATCGCGCAAAGTACGACCTCAATAGCTGATATCCCTTAAGGGAAATCTGCTTAAAAAATAATTGCAGTTACGTTTCAAATAAATTTATTTTTCTAAAAAAAAAATGAAATTAACAACACAAATAATTAATATATTGCCGATTTTTATGGCGGTAGAAAGCAGAACATTAATGAAATTGACTATCCAGCACTTTGGCACGTAAAACATACAAGTCTCGGCTATCAATATTGTCGCCCGATTCTTGCAGTACCTAGCCAAACTGCAGCCACTTCAATTATGGGTCCAAACCTCATAATATGCGCCTCCTGCTTATATTATATCCATAATAGTGTCATACACCCCCATTGACTTATGTCGTAATATTTCAATTCGTACAGTAATTTTTCTTTTAAGCAGATTTTATATCTGGATGTTTTATGTATATCTAAATATCAAGTAGGTTAATGGCTGAAATCACAACAGAAGTGTGGATTTTGGGAAGGGGTAAACTCAAAAACTAGCTTTACTAGCTTAAGAGTCGAATCGAAGAATTTTATTTAACTAAAAACATATAAAAACGTAACATACTGCTATTTCTGCTGCGATCATTTCAATATGACCAAGTGACTAATGTCATTAATAAATCCAAGATGTACATAACATAATGCACTACACAAATGATGGATGTTATTTCCAGGAAGCATTAAGCACAGTAATTTTAAATCGTAGGAAATGGAAATTCGTTGAAGAAATTTCGATACACTCTTAACTTTATTTACGTACATCTCTCTACGAGCTTCACCTATGAATTTTGGATCAAATAGAGTGAAAAACATACTAATTGAAGTGTGAGAGCAGTTATCTTTTATGAAATTTCACGTCAAATCTGGTGAAAACGTAATTACTGATGGAATGGTTTCTATTTGGGAATTTGTATTCGCCTTGTTCTCCTGAAAAGAGTTTACACCAAATACGTAAAGAAAGCGAAGAAAATAAAATTTATTGAAGGTAATGAAAGTGTACTGAAATGTTTATTGATGACCTGAACACTGTTTTTCGATTCAGTTCAACATGTTGCCTGATGAGTATATATAACATTGCAATAATGTCATACAGAGATGCCTGAAGTAATTTATTCGAAGTGGTTTCTAAGTATGAAAAGCGTCATTGTATGATTGATGAGAAGGCAGTTTGGGGGCTGCATGAAGTCTGGGTAATCAGGAAATGGAGAGGAACTTCATTGGTTGCAGTGGTGGTGCTTTATTTCCCCCGGAAATCAGGACACCGCTTCCCCAATCACTGCACATCTACATTTCCTGTTCACATAGCTGATGGCATAAGTTTCATGCTTTCTTTTTTTGTTGCATTATTAGGCAGGTTTGAACAAAAATAATTTTCTTAATACGGGATCTATTGTATTCTTAATAACTCAGAAAGTATTAGACGTTTTCTACATATCTCATCTAAAATTAATTTAAAAGAGGAAATAAAGTAAGAAAAACATATTCCGTCCTACAGTAGGTACTAAACACCATTTTTAAACCAAAAAATCTCAAAGTAATAGAAATGATGTCATATCTAAATCAATAAAACTCAAATGTTTGTCTAAAAGTTTACTAAAATTTGTTTTGCGTAAGTATTTCTCATTTTTCCGCTTATTTTAAGACTAACGACACTAAAACTGCTCTTTTTGTCATTCTGGTATCTTTTTATTCTAATCACCCAAAAATGGTTCGAATGGTTGTCAGTCTTTGGCATTCTCTCGCTTATTTTTGATAGCAGTTATTTTCAAAGTCCTTCAATTCTGTACTTTTTAATTTAATTATATATACATATATATTTATATATATATATATATTTATATCTTTTGAGTACTGAAGGTGATATTATTCCTTTGAAAGTCGGTTTTTCAAATGAAAACAGACATTACCAGAAAATAAATGGTACTTTAAAAGACTATTTTCAAAAGGTAGCCCTTTTAATGAAAACAATTGCCTGGGTCTCTCTTTCATTAAAGAAGATCTTCTAATTCAGTAACTGCTTAGCTTCAGGTTTACTTCGCTTAGGATACAAGCACAGAACACTTTCTAAACTTTCTTCCAAAACTCATAGGCCTCTTGTAATCCGCAAGCCGTGGATTTCGCTTTTAGCAGTAGCTACCACATTGCAAATGAAACAATCCGTCCATTGGGATTGATTTCATAATCCTTTGATCCTCTCCTGTGATAGATGTGTAGGACGCTAAATAACACCTGGGCCTATAGTATACAGGTCACCTACAGTATAGTCACCGTTCAAAATTTGCCATTTCAACGTATTATCGTTCTCATCTGAACTGTGAACTTGCAGCCATCCCGACTTGCCGGCGTTGTCCTTGATGAATCAAGTTATATTACATTAGAAATCAATAAAAAAATACTCCCGTCTCAATTGAACTAACCATTGTAACTTCCATTCTTTACACTCTTGGGGGAGGGATTAAGTTGGATTTTTCGGGATTAAGTTTACACTGGCTTCTTGTTGTTACAACATCTCTTTTTAGCAGATTTCCCTCAAGGGAAATCAGCTATTGAGGTCCGTTCAAAATTATATATATATATATATATATATATATATATATATATATATATATATATATATATTGTTACGTTTTTATTACAAAACCAGAAATAAACATAGTTAATAAGAGTTCTTTTGGATTGCAAAATTAAACACACACACAAGTTTCACAGTTTAACACTGCACAATTTATTTCACAGTGCACAATACTCTTGGTTAATTATTACTACTCACAGAATTACACTGATAGTGTCACTGTTCTTCAGGTTACACAGTTCAATAATTCACTCACGGTCACTGTCCTTTACTTCGCGGCACTGCACTGTCTTAAACACGGCACTAAACTGTTGCTTACAGACACGGCCCAACACTTTTCTTCACGGCACAACACTTTACCCACTGCACTAAGTCGCACTGTAGCGCTGAACCCTCAAAGACCGTCGAGCGTCAACTGAACTAGGTCCTGAACTAGGTCAACTGAACGAGGTACTGGCAGGGTCTCTTATAGATGCCTGGAGAAGGGACTAGGCAGGAAGGTCTAGACTAGAAGTTCCAGAACTTCCTGGAAGGCCCTAATTAGATTCTGCCTGCGGCCCTATTTAGATCGGCCCTAATTAGATCAAACGCACGGCTCCCTCTCCTTCAGGCAATCTTCCACGTGTTAATTTTTCGCAACAACATATATATTTCTCTGTTAACGCTCTAGCGGTCGCGTTTTTTTTTTTTTTTATCGTTACCAAACTCGATATTTAAACGTTTCATGCAAAAAGAAAATTCGAAATATTTCCGTTACCATACGTCGGATCGAAAAATTGTATAGAACCAATCTTATTCTAAATTAAATTTACTATAAATATTGTTCTGTACATTTATTCTCTATTGAATATTAACCGAGATATTTGAATTTTTATTCAATTTGGGCCGATAACGGATGACCAGCCAATAGCTAGTTCCACCCTTTGCCGTAAATATTCGGCTCTCGTATGGAGATTTCTCTATTGTATAACTTCACTTGGGAAATCTGCTTAGTTTACGCAGCCCCTGCGTGACGGACTTTTTACTTCTGGTCCCTTACCTTCAAAGCCATGCAATTACTTACCCATAATTAAAATTAAACCCCATTATTCAGTAATTGTTGTCCAGCTGATTTAAGCAGGATCAGCTGATTTCTAAACAGTTGCCATTTATATCCTGTCTTGATGTGGCTCTCTGAGTGAAACGCTGTGCAAGTTTTTCAATTAGTTTAAGTAATGTATTGATAGTCCATATGAAGCGCGATATGATGAATTTTGAATAGAGGAGTTGATGAAAGAACGTTAGTAATAAAACCTAGATAATAGAGGTCTGCAGATGACCGAATGCTGAAAGGTAAGACAAGCATGTCCTCACCTAATCTAGTGAGTGGTGCGGTGCAATGTGTACACCTGGCAAATAGCACGTAAATATAGTGACTCGCCTGAATTTCAAAGTATCTCCAAATACCTTTATATATACTTCTTCATAATATAAGATATATATATCTTTTATGTCACCATACATATATAATAGTTCAAAGCCAATTAATTATTGTTAAACTAAGAAGTGAATTTTACCTTCTGGTTCAAACATTACCACTTGTTCTACAAAGAAAAAATTTACTGACATTGTCAACATGACCTGTCATTACTTAATGTTGAAGTTATACCATCACATACATGGAGTCCATAAACTGAAAATTCCTTAATTCATTGCACGCACACAAACATGCGCACGCATATAAAATGAATATTAACATTTGAAACTGAATTTGTTGTTGTTTTCCACGTTATTAGTTCAATTAAGTTATAAATAATTTTAAGTGAAGGTTTCTCCGTGGCAGAATGATTTAGAAAGCAGCTGTGAGGAAACCTTTGGTGCCGAGCTGAAGTTAATAAACATACTCATATTGGAGTTGGGGTTGAGAAAAGGCCTCAGCCTCCATTGATCTAGCCACGGTCTCTGTGTTAATGGGGTTCCAGACCGGCTGCTCATATTGTTTCTCCACTCTACTAGTCTCTCTTCAAATTGCTAAGATTTCAGCCGCTAATATAGCTCGTCTCCAAAGACGGTGCCTCTACAAGAATTCTCTCTCTCTCTCTCTCTCTCTCTCTCTCTCTCTCTCTCTCTCTCTTCTCTCTCCTCTCTCTTCTCTCTCTCTCTCTTCTCTCTCTCTCAGGGTGATTCTTCCAATTCTAATCAATAATAGCTCTTCTAACCGGATGCATGATAAGATTACGAATAGACCAAAATTCACCCATACACCAATAACAGCAAGATGTCGTACTCAGTAAACTTTTTAATTTTGCCAATGTGTACTCTCTGATGAAGGCAATACATTTTCTGAAAAGTCGGTAAAGTTGTTGTTTTAACTTTTGTCATAAAGAAAATACCCGCTCTTGATAACAACCGACTCAAGTTATTATACCGTTTTATTACAATAAGAAGATGCATTCACCAAAATTTAAAAAAAATATGTCAAATAAATAAATTATCATTTTTTTGACCTGAAAATAGGCATTAATTTACTTTCTTATACGTATACATATATATTACAGTGAAAAACCTTTTGCAAGGCTGAGAAATATCAGTCATGGCGCAAAGAATCTTGTCAAACAAAGACGCATAAGCAGATCTTAAATTGCATTTTATTTAATGAGTATTTTGGATTAGCATTAATCTTAATACCAGGAGCAAGAAAATTGTAAATGTTAAGAATGAGAGTTGTTAGCGAGACTCTGGGAGTAGCCGAGGCCTGGTTGTAGGTTGGCTGATTTACTGGAAGGAAATGGAAATGAAGGGAGCTAGCAGCAAATTGATGATAATATATCCACATAAAATACTGACTTTCCTCCCACCAAGCAGAGAATATGCAATCTCCAGGAAAACATTTTGTAGGATAACCCATTGTCACCATCCCTTTGCTAATATCCTAATAAATAGTGACTACGAGATTCACCTATAATCTATGCATCGTATACATTGTAGATATGATGCTAAGCCCAAAATAATGAATGAAATTTAATTATTTAACCCCGTAATCCAGAAAAAAACTCAAATCCTCCAATAATAGTAACTTGGATTCAGGTGAACGGAGATTGATATGTTGGAGTAGATAGCAGGGGTTTCAATGCAAATTAAAATAATGCTCATACATATTTTCCATTATAATATAATCTTTAATATATTAAAGAACAAAAAGTACAATATCAATTGCAAACATCATTTTAATTTTTATTTAGAAATGTGGAACTAATTCTACATAAAGAATAAAATAGAAATATTCTTCCATAAAACATTGCTGTAATGGATTGAAATATTTTTAGAAAACAGTAGATCGTAGTTCCTTAATTATGGCCTCATGTTATGTACAATTTTGTTAAATAAATAGTTGGTTACATCAAATATAAGGACATGGTTACATAGTCTACATAATGCTTCACATAAATAAATAAATGTTAGTCGGTAGTTAGGTGTTGAAGGTCCCTTAAAGAAATCAGTTATTGAAGTTATTTTTTGTTATTTGTATATTGGCTTCGTCAAAACGAATAATAGTCAATACTGTAGTTTTTCAGACAAAAACAGACCCTTCTACTTCACTCCTATTTATTAAACACCTTGTAATATATTCAAATACACTACTTCATTTTAATACAATAAAATAATCCATTCTTTACATAGTCAAACAATACAGTAATTATTTGGGAATAAGCTGCAAGACGAACTGTAGACCTAGCTTGCTGGGAATTCCCTTCGGCTAGGATGGTGGCGGTCTGGAAATCTGAAGACATACATCATTCAGCACTCCCCCAACACTAGCAACATACCGACGTACTAGCTGTAACCCACCATAACTATGACAATTGAAATCGAAATAACTATGCGCCAAGAAATCACAATCTAAACTGAGGCCACACAGCTAAAGTATTGATTAGCAAATCCTAAGTTTAAAGAAAGAGGATTATGAAACATTAAACATTTAATACCTGTTCTCTTCATGTCTTTTGTTGATATTTGGTACTAGACCGTCGCTATGCAATCCATAACTGGTCTCTTGCCATAAGTATTTCGATTGAAATACTTTTTCTTCTTCATTTTTTTAGAATGCATTCCTTTTCCCGCAGTCTCGTTTCAAAGATAATTTTGTTGACTACAACAACAATTTTTCAATAAAACGTACCGTTTTTGATATAAATAAAGACTTGTCTAAATAAAAAACAAAAACCTGTTTTTGGCATTTTACGAATGCCAATGTTTGGAAACGTTAAATCGAAAAATTCACTGATATAATCGGTTTAGAATTTTATTGAAATGAAAAGTATGGCAATCCATTTGAAAATTCCAAAGTTAGGGCTGCTGAAGAAGTAATGGAGAGGGTATATGGTTGAATGTGGCCTGAAAATATTCTTCAAGGGTCACAATTATGGCACACCAAGTAGCAGCCTTGCATGAAAATAAATGCGGATTTTAAGCGTCGTGGAACGAGAACTCGTGCAACCTGGTATATAATTATCTTTATGGAACCTTCAACATCTTCCTGTTCCGTTTTCTATTTTGTTGCAGATTTCCCCCAAGGTTTACACATTAGTACAATCCTTTTAAACAATTTAAGGAGAGGGATAAATATATTTAACTTTGAATGGACCTCATATTCTCATCAAGCGTTCGGCCAATAAATATAATGCCTTGCATATAATTATTCTTCTATAAATATCTTTCCAAGTGAGCCATCAACAGAGTTATTTTATCTTGGTTGGTGTTAGCAGTCGACTTAGTCCATGGTTCAGGGCACGATTTTCTGCCTAGTCTATGGAGGCAATTCAATGAGCCAACTGCCAGCTTCGGGGACGACTACCTCTTCCAATAATTATCCTTATTTGGTGGTTCCGGCTTTGAGATCAAGCGGAATGGCTGTAGTTACAGAACTACTGTTTGACATTGGAGGCGTACCTATAAGGCAAGCGGTACAGGATGGATGGGGTTACCTAAGAGGAACCCGGAGAATATGGTTCTTATGAGTCGTCTCTAACCGACGTTGGTGCATGGAGTGTCTATTAGATCAAAATTGAGGACACAATACGTGTGTGTGTGTGTGCCTGTGTTTGTGGTAGAAGTTGGAACCTGGACTTTAGTAATACGAAAAATGGCATCGTATAAGTCGTTGAAAAAAAATATATGGTTATATATTCTACTGGAATGGATAACTTGCACGGAGATATATTTCATCAATATGCTGGTGCTCCAAGGACGAGGGAAGCAATTAGAGTGCTGGATATGCCCATTAATTAATGGTTGTGTTTGGAGGTATTTCCTTCACTATTAGTTGGAGGTATATTTAGGGCAATAAGCCCGCTTTGCTCATTTTAGGGATATAAAATTACGGATAGTGAACTTCATTAGGTGGGAAATCCTCCCAGAGAGGTTTTCAGCAAGTTGTTTCAAGTTGATGTATAGTTTTAGTTTATATTATTTTTGCTATTTCAGTTTTTTTTTTTTTAATTTTAATTATATTTAGTTTTAATTTATAAGCACAGGTGTATGGTTGATCGTCCGGAGAAGTGTTTGAATATGGTTTTTTAGTAATTTTGTTCAACTTTATATGTAATATTATTGTATGTATTTTTTGCTATCTGCTGACAAATGATTTATTTAATGAAATTATGACAAGTTGATAAAAATTACGACTGTTTTTATTTCGACTTTTAAGTGGGTTACTACTGGAAACTCTCAATTCTGGAAGTATTCTATGGGAGAAAGGTGTAATATGTTTAATCAAGCTGTGATATCCACCATATTTCATGGCAGGGAGAGACATGGTCGTATAACTAACTTATTGCATTGAATTATGTATGCTGTGATCTATGTTAGAGTGAAATACGGAACTAGCGGTGTTAGCCGTCGTTGACGATTTGAAATAAATATGGATACCCGTGAGAATAGTTTTAGTTGAAGTTTTGATTAAACTATGCTCAAAATCATCCCAACATATTCATCGCAACATGAATATTCTGTAACTTGTTCAGTAAGATGTAGACGAATAGCTGTTATTCGTAATTGAATTGAAATATTAACGGTTTCCCGTTAAAATATAAAGTCGGGTTAATATTATTATCACCAGGTTGGCTTGTGGCTTAAGGCGTAGGACTTAATACTCTTGGTGAGTTCAGATTTAGGGGTTCGTGTCCCCCCAGGTCAATAAGAGTTTATTTAGTGGTGAACTCACTAAATTAAATCTTGAGACCCACCTTGGCTAGAGAAGGGGTGACCTTTAGATAACCCGCCCCAATAAGCCGTAGTAGCATAAAGTGGGAGCTAATATATACATTTAACTTTGTATGGTCATCAAAAAAGTCATATTATTATTAATGGGAAGTGGGGAATGGCTATTGAACGAATATTGACGAATTTATTTTCGTTCATGGAATCACTTAAATCTAGTTTACCGTCAAAAATAACGATTAATAGATGTATGATATAGTGCCCTTAAGTCGGAAGTAATTAACTAACTGTGTTAGTCGTCGTTAAAGAAGGAAATAAAAACGGTTTCTGCGCAAATAAACAATTAAAGTTATTTCAAGTAAGCCTCACTTCTCTTAATTTTAGGGGACCAAAATATAACCTATGTTAACAAAATTCATGCCCTATATAAAAAGTCCGTATACTATGCAGATTTGCCACGTGATGGTATGACACCATTGATTCCACTCATAATGAAGAACATATTTAGAGATATCGAATTCCCCTCTTTGGGAACGATCAAACAAAAATTGCGAATGCTAGAGCGTTAACACACACACACGTATATATATATATATATATATATATATATATATATATATAAAACAAAAATTGCGACCGCTAGACCGGTAACAGACAAATATATATATATATATATATATAATGGTTTTTTTTTGAAATTCTGATGTGTTACTGGTAAATCAATACCCAGTGGCAAAAAGAAGCTTTGTATGTGACTCTGTAACATAGCTGGGATATTGGTGAACGAAAGGGCTGCTGATTTCCAGAATTGCTGATGAACAAGGGAACCCGAGAAATGGTCTCAACCCTAATCCAATCCAAGGAACTCCAATATGCCAGGCTCGGCTCAACTCAAGTGGCAGCGCCAATAATTTCACTCAAACTCTAGTTTCTAATCGAGAGTCAAAGTTTGTACCAGTAGTTATTGCACTGTGTCCTGAATTCCCAAATCGCTTATTGAAAATTATGTTCTTGGAGTAGAAAATATTTAGTTCTCCTGAATCACTTTGTACTTAGTTGACATGGATTAGCTTCTACTTTTGAGAACATTAAATGCAAAAAATAAATTTTGAATAGAGCTTTTGGAAAATGAATGCAAGTGCAGCATCATGATTATAATCAATTAAATATGAAATATTCACTTCTTTACCATTAATCAGCACCATAATCCTCAAAATCTTAGTGAATGTTATAAAGAAATAAATGGGGCTTTATATTTCAGTTAGTACATATAGTGATATTATTATTTAAATACATTTGAAGGTGTAAGCATTATTTTCTCCATTTGTATAACAATTACATGTAAACAAAAATCTTCACATCCTTTGAAAAAGGGGAATATTTTGTTTTTTTTTAATAATGTCATATATCCTCACATAAATAAACGCATTTTCAAGGTCACACATACCTCTACCCTTCCATCCACAACAGACCCACACACACAAAACAAACACACATGTAAAAACTGATCTCAAAAATATTATATAAGGTTTACGGGTTTATGAAATGCGCTTATAAGTGCTTCTTATTTTTTTCAAATTGAATAGAATTTCAATACTGAAAGGTTAACACACAGCATGAACAATAACAAAATCAGTATCTCTACCGAGATTTTCCAACATACAAGAGTAACTGTCATTTTTTTAATGATATAGAGAATAACTGTTCAAAAGCAGCATCACTTCATTTGGTCTAAATTCTTGCTAGCTTGCCAAAAATTATATTAAAATTATGATCTGGCTACATTTGAGAAAATTTAAATTTCTTATTTAATTTTTTCACATTAAATTTGGATCTCTTGGACATGAAATCCAGCATCTGCATTATATTGGTTGGGCTGACTTCGCGACGGCCCAAATCCATCCTAACCTTACTAGAATTATTATTACAAGCGATAAACTTTACTGTTAATAATAGAATACCAGCAGGTGGGAAATCTGCTTAGTTTACCCAGCTCCTGCTTGACGGACTTTATTAATCTGAGGTTTTGGTAAGATATTTTCTTTCTCATCCAAATCCAACAAATTATAAATTATTCCATTCTTTTTAAACATATTCTTCTTCATCCTAGTTGTTTGGGATGAAAATAAATAACATACTTTAAAGAAGAAAATTTGCTGGAGTTGACGCATTATTTATACTCTTTTAAACAATTTAAGAAGAGGCTCATCTGTAACAGAGGACATGTATGAAATTGTAACGTCTTTCCCTACATTGTTTTTGTTTTTCAAAATTTCACGATACTTTTTCGTTTCACATGGCATTGAAACGATATCAACAACTTTTGGTTTTGGTGTCTGTTTGTTTTTTTGTTTATTATTTCATGCCCAAACTACTGAACCGAATTTTATGATCCTTGGTTCGTATTGGTACTAACGAATCGTAGAGTTTGGGCTGAATATTCTCTGAGACGAACAGGAATGGGGGGTTATAAGAGAGGCCTGAAATTAAAAATAGCGATATTTTGTTTTTTATTGGTTTCTCAGAAAATATGCATATATCACAAGTCGTTTATTTTTTTTATTTAGTGTAATTTTTTTTATATCAATTTGGTCGTATACCAAATTATAAAAATGGTATACAAAAGACTAAACCGAACAGAACAAAACTCGGTATGACAATTAGCATTACCTCCCCCATGATTATAATCTGTTCCAACATTTGTAGGGAGTGGGGGTTATAAGGGCAGCCTGAAATGAAACATCGCGAAATATAAAACTTTAAAATGGACTTCATATTCTTCTAGTTGGATTGGTTGAGATTTGAAGGAATTTTGCTTTATCGTAAATACAACTACCGCTTCAGGGAAATCTGCTAATATTGCAAAAAAAAACTTATAATATTGACATTTTTATTTCTGGATTTAAGACTCACAGATAAATTACTGTTATTTAGCTTTTAATTCCTTGTATTAAGTAACGAAAGTATTGTAATCGCGAAAAGTTTTGTTTTAGATTTGAATGGCATTATCCGTTTCCGTCTTCCTTGAACCATTTTTCCAGATATCCCTAAAACAACGGCTATTGAGGGTCTACCCATGATTCCAGCTTTAAAGAAGTTCTTCAAAAGTCCATCGATCCTGCCTAACGAGATAACGAAAATGAGGCCCTTTCAAAATTATATATACCCCGCTCCGTTAATGCTCTAGCGCTGGCAATTTTTGCTTGATTGTTCTCAAAATCGAAATGTAAATGTTTTTTTGCAAAACTAAACTTCAAGTTCGTTGATAACTAAAATCGGATAAAAGGAGTAAAGTCGATAATTCGAAATATCTCTGATTCTATGAGTGGAATCAAAAATTGTATTTAATAGAACTTTAAAAGCAAATTTAATCTTCTATAAATGACCTTTTACATATTTGTTTGATTTCTCGAATTTCAACCGCCATGTTGGCGTTACTTAGTTTTTACTCTTAGGAAACCCCCACTCCTACTCATATATTATAAATATGTCTCCTAAGATTTTTTTGTTAATAGGGAACTATTACTTTAACCACCAACCTTGAAGACGAGAAATTGAAATGTATTGATCATATTCAGTGTAAGTGGGTCATTTTTAGGTTATTACAAGTACAAAAAAGTTTTTTGAAAAAAAAATAGTTTTCAAAACTACTGACTACCATTTCGTAACTTATTATTTACTAGTTATTGCGAATTACAGAAGTAACGTTTTTAAATCGAAACTAATAAATAATATCGTATTTTAGGTTAACGATAACAGAAGTAAGTTATTTAAAATTTATTACGTTTTCGTAATATTAACACATCGGACGCCAAATAACTTTAAATCAGGGTTATCGTGAATAAAATTTCAATAATCTAGAACATGTCGTGTTCAGTTGGAAATTTTAATTGATTAAAATAAAAAATTTAAAGCAGTGTGGTCTGTTTAAATACAGCTTAAATTGTATTTTTGTATAGGGCAGTCGCACGGCTGTTTTTGTGCTAGCTACTCCTCTCTAAAGCTCTTCAAAGGCACTGAAGATGGAGCTGTTGCTCTGAAAGTGCGCTTTGACACAATAAACGCTTTGTAGAGGAAAACTGGCCCCAGTTAGTACATCCAGATTAATTACATAATACTTGTTGAGGAAAATATTTTATGTTCCAAAAAAAAGGGCAATCGATAGTAAGTAAATAATAAACAATTCGGAGACACATGTTGCGAGGGCCTTTCACAAAACAAGGAGCAGTTGCTTATCGTTGCGAAATTTGCAAAATCCTAAGTTAATTGGTGAGCGGCGCACAACTAATGACTTAGCGAGTGTTTAAGTCCCATGTTTGGCTCGTTAGCAATGGTTGGGAGTAACTGTGGGGCAACCCTACACCGCTCTCTCCCAATGTCTGCTGTATAAAAGGCCAGAGGATGGGTAAAGTTCCTAAAAAGACCATCTAGCCTCCGAGATAATCCCTTATAACTACTTTTTTAGTAGACATTTCTCTCAGAATTTTGTATAACAGCCTTCAGGATTAGTCCCTTGTTAACCGGGGCATGGTTATTAAACGTCCTAACTTCTATATAATTGTAAGTTTCTTCCAGGTTTTTTTTAGGATCAAATTTTTTAAGTCTTCTTTAAAAGCATATTGCCTTTTACACTCGAAAATACAATTCTAATTTAACAAGAAAAGGTTTAATACTAAATAAGTAAATTAAATATTTTTATTTGATGAACTACTTTAATTTATTAGTGTTGCATATTTTCCGATAATTGTCAATAGAATTGATTTTTTTTATATTTGTTAGTTGACGACTGAAAACCCGGCTAATGAATGCTCTTTCTGAAATTCAATAGAGATTGGAGTTATGATTGGATTGAGCTGAATGTCAGTAAACAAGTTCGGTTGTAATTCAATAGCGATTGGCGTTACGTTTAGATAGAGCTGAATGTCAGTAAGCAAGTTCGGTTGTAATTCAATTGTGATTGGATAGATCTGAACGTCAGTAAACAAGTTCGGTTGTAATTCAATTGGGATTGGAGTTATTATTGGATAGATCTGAACGTCAGTAAACAAGTTCGTTTGTAATTCAATTGTGACTGGAGGTACGATTAGATAGATCTGAACGTCAGTTAACAAGTTCGTTTGTAATTCAATTCTGACTAGAGTTACGATTGGATAGATCTGAACGTCAGTAAACAAGTACGTTTGTAATTCAATTGTGATAGGAGTTATGATTGGATAGATCTGAACGTCAGTGAACAAGTTCGGTTGTAATTCAATTGTGATTGGAGTGATGATTTGATATAGCTGAACGTCATTAAACAAGTTCGGTTGTAATTCAATTGTGTTTTGATAGATCTGAATGCCAGTAAACAAGTTCGGTTGTAATTCAATTGTGATTGGAGTTATGATTGGATAGATCTGAATGTCAGAAACGAGTTCAGTTTAATTCAATTGTGATTGGAGTTATGATTGAATAGAGCTGAACGTCAGTAAATATGTTCGGTGCAATTCAATAGCGACTGGAGGGACCTGAATGTCAGTAATCAAGGTCAGTGTAAGTCCATAGCGATTGGAGTTATGATTTGGTTGAACTGAATGCCATTAAACAAGTTCAGTTTAACACAATAGCGATTAGAGTTATGATTGGATCCATTTAAAAATTTGTAAACATGTTCAGTTTAACAGAATAGCCATTGGAGTTATGATTGGATTCAGCTAAAAAACAACAGCTATAAAAGCAGGACTTCTCAGATCAGACTGATTCATAAGTGTGAAAAGTAGGAAAAATGGTCTTAAGATTTCCTTAATGTCTTCATGACCAATGGTTATTGATGATTGAAACTTTTACATGTATCTTAATAACCCAATTTTTAATTCCTTTAATTGTAACTCCAATTAAGAGGCTATTACAAAATGACCGTGAAATGTAAACAAAAAATGGCTTATCTCACATGGTAAACCTAGAGTGGCGAGTTCGATTCTTGCCTGGGCAAAGGAAATTATTTAGTGACGAAATTCATTAAATAACGTCCTAAAATTATAATGAAGTAATATTAATAATAAGAACAAATAATGAAATAAAATTGTTAGGACTCTGGACCTTTTAATGATTAACGATAATTCCAAGTGGTGAGCTGCTGAGCGTTGGTTGGAGCTGAATGTGGAGCTGGTTGCTAGGGCAAGGATGAGTGGACGCTAGATGACGACATCGAAGTCGCGCGCCTGCTTTACTCTTCGCGGACTTGATTCTTCCGCGAACATCTTATTGATGTTATTCAAGATAATTGTAAAAATTATTATTATATTTATGCAGATTCATAATATTCATAGTAATATAATTCATGAAGTACCAATTTAAATCGATTGAAAAAGATACGTGTCTCACATAATATAATAGGTAGTATCTGGCTCCCCTCCCCCCTCCGGACCTGGTCGGTAGTAAATGACACTCTTTCTTTCTTTGTAATAATTTAATAATATTGTCATGGGGTAGATTTCGCTGTTACCTGTTTGCTGTAAAATTTCTAATAACACAATAACATTTACGCTTTCTCAAGTTCCTATATCCCCTAGCCAGTTAAGATAAAAGTTGAAATAGTAACTAGAATGGTGGTTTCTATCCGGAAATCTTTAAATACCAAAAAAAGTAAAGATATTAATACAGGAAATTGATATTGGATCCTCGAACATATAAAAATTATATTTATTATCCTTACCAAGAATGATTTTTTTCATTTTAATTAAATATTATTTTCCTAATAATGGTTGATAAGTTATGGAAATTGTACAGATGGTGACGCCTGGGGATACATATTTTATAATGGGACTTTATTATCTTTGTGACTTTCAAAAGAAATTACCAATTTCGGATGCAGGTGGCGTGGATGAATTATGCAGGTGAATAAAAACTCAGTGGTCCCTCAATAATATATATATCTATATATATAGATATATATATATATATATATATATATATATATATGTGTGTGTGTGTGTGTGTGCGTGTGTGTGTGTGTGTGTGTAGGTATATGGATTTCTTATTGATCTGAAATTACAAATGTTTGTCTTTTCGTAACCTTAACGATAATAATACATGGTTTTTATTTGCTACATTTTTTCTATAATATAAAAAAAAACAAATAAAATAAAAAATACGATGAGAAGTGGCAAAGCTAGAAAGTGCTGAGAAAAGTTAAAATCTCACAGCTCAACGAGCAAACTCTGGTAGAGAACTGGGCAGCTTTGCGGGCATCTGTTTAAATACTGGTGCCCGATGCTACTTAACATCGGTATCTCAAGATGGACTCTCCTTCATTATGTTAAATTAGCCAAAATTAGTAGAAACTATTTTTTTGCTTGTCCCACTGAGGTGGAAGAAAATACATATCATTTAATATATAGCTTTTGTCCATTTTGTATTGTAGAACAGAAAGTTTTGATTAAAACTTGGAATTTATTTTGTCATTGTTTCAATTTAAATCACTGGAACAACTCGGGAAAACTTTTAATCTCCACTCAAAAACTTTACCTTGGCTAAGTCGAACGAGGAAAGATACTTTCCCATTATTCATGGTGAATTTGCCAATCGTCTTTCACCACATGAGAAAACTTTTTGTCAATAAATCCTAAAATAACAACAAAATTTAATTTTCTTTATGAAAATGAGTTAGTTTTAATGGAGCTTAACTACTTCCTATTTTTTTTATACCATCAATAAAACTAAAGTAATTATAACTCCTACTGTATGTAAAATAGAACAAGGAAAGTAAAATATGTAGAATTAACCGAATACCTCTTATTTTAACTCATTTCCATTCCCTTCCCTCCATAACTCCAACCCTGTCATTTTCAGATTCCCCTCCATTACCGGAAGAGTTGAAAATAATTTTCTTCTGAAATGGACAAGAACCTTAGTATTTTAAATTATTATTAGCATATTCAAGTTACATGTTAAAACATTTCACAGGTGGCCTAATGCTTCTTCCATCTACCATATAAGCCTGAATTGTGAAGGGAAATTTTCTTTCTCCAGTTTTTCCAACTTCCCTTTTTCGGTTCTCCATTTATCACTAATTTTAATCTGAATCTCTAACTTTCAACATGTGTAACCCATTTCCAATGCATTTCTATAATCTGGTGGTTAGTGGAACTATGCTGGACACATGGAAATCCATAAACATACCTGCCCGGGGGAACATGTGGATAAACAGTTGCCCATGTATTGATTGATAGAAAAAACCGATGCCGGGTAGGAGATGTTAGGGGTGGGGGCTGTGCTTGTAATCGTTCCTTAGTCGTAGAATTAAATTTACCCAAACATAAATAAGGGTTCACATGACTCAGAGCAAGGTAAAGAGAATACCCCCAACAGTCCGAATCTTAAAAGTTCCTGTAAATGGATCACAATATAAAATGTTATTGACCAACTGATTTGATATAACTGACATAGAAATTTCGCCAATTGACGACCGGTGAACAGTAATCTGGAATGCAATGAAACGAGCTATGGAGTTTAGGAATAACTAGAGAAATGGTTCAAAATGCATTTTCGTAAAGAAAGAAGATGATGAGGAAGAAAGAAGAGAGCACTAAAATCCACGGGGAAGTCAAAAGCGGCAAGGAATCTAGAGAAATGTACGAGACAGATCAAAGGAAATAATAAACTTTTAGAAAATCGGAGAAAGAATTCCTTTCCCAATGATCCAACACATTTGCCAGAGAGACATGGTATGTGATTTATGTCCTGATATAAAATATAAGAGAATCAGCAATTTAGGAAGAAGAGCTCGAATGCAAGGAAAATAGAACTGCTGAAATAGAGGAATCGCTTGCATCGGAACATTAAGTGAACGGAACATTTCGAGCAGCTACTGATAGCTGAAATACTTGGAACACGTTGATAATGTAAATTTGGTTGAAGAGTCAGTTTTGACTAGCGTTGAAGAAACGCGCAGGACGATAAACCTCCTGGATTGAGAGTCAAATAAGAGTCGAGGTATTGCTGAATCGAGTTTAAGAGGTGTCTTATCATGAAAAAAGGATTCACTAGTAAGTGTATAAATTACAGAGATACGACTGCACTCAAGGTCTTGAAAGACCCAATTCATAAAGAAATTAGCCCGTACAACGAAAAAAACATTGGGCAATTATCATGCAGGTCTAATAAGTCCTTCACGCAAGTGCTGCATAAACTATACGAATTTCCCTATAGTAGTATTGTAAGCCAAGTAAATATCTATTGTTTTAGAAAATACAATAATTAGTGATGACAGATCGAATGCATGTATGTACCACATAAAGTGAAAGTCAGTTGGAAAACATATTTCGTATTCATGCTTTGTAAAAGACATTTCATGATATGTCAGCTTATTGTTAATATGGAACGAGTAGGTATAAGGGTTTACTGAAAACATAAAACTAAAAATCATAAATGTCTGGGTTAATGCTGAAGATAGAGAAAATATTTATACAGGGTCCGGCATATTAATCTGACGATTTTGTAGTAATTGTTATGTTGGCACCTGACGATTTTTGAGGGATAATAATTAAAGTGTGTTTCGTACAATTAAAACATGTAATATATCAAATTGAAGATCAAATTTTGCAATTTACAGTGAATTACATAGTTTACTCACAAAGTTTTTTTATTTGAAGATTATGTCATCCAAATGTTTTCCGTTACTTCTCACTTAACCTAATTCTAGATTTTAGAATTAGGTTAAGTGAGTGTGTGAGAAGTAACGGAAAACATTTGGATGACATAATCTTCAAATAAAAAAACTTTGTGAGTAACTATGTAATTCACTGTAAATTGCAAAATTTGATCTTCAATTTGATATAGTACATGTTTTAATTGTACGAAACACACTTTAATTATTATCCCTCAAAAATCGTCAGGTGCCAACATAATAATTACTACAAAATCGTCAGATTAATATGCCGGACCCTGTAGTACAACATTTATATAAAATTAAATTGCATATAGGTTATATAAAAATATTCGACCAGGCTAATAAAACCAAAGAATGTTAGAATTTTCGATCCCCCACCCACCCTACTCCTGCTCTTTCGAACTTACTGTTATTTGTTTTTACGTGAAGCCCTTAAATATTACTGATTACTCGCCCAATAGTAGAAATATTTCTCAAAGAGTAAAATATAAAATTAATTTTGCAATGAGATTACTTAAATAGCATTTTTCGATAGGCCTCATAATAACAGAAATATATCATATAAAATCCTATGAAAACAGTCCTTGATATGAGTTGGAAAAATGAAGTCAAGAGGTATAAAATCCACCAAAATACAAACAAATTACTCGGTTAATATTCCAGATAGAAGAAAAATGTATATAACCTGGAATGTAGCACATTCTTTATCAAGGATATTGATAATTTAAAATGTTTCTGCCCCATGCTTATTATAGGATCGTATACTATTTTACATTTTACTCATCCACTAAGGCCTCCCTCACCTGGTGTAACATCGGTTTTGACGAACTTGAAATTTAGTTTTATTTGGAAGCAACACACACACACACACACACACACACACACACACACACAAAACAAACAAACACACACAAAGAAATATATATATATCCTTATTTTTGGAATAATACCTGTACTGTAGATAATCTGAAAATAACCGCACGAATAACCTTCAACCTATCTCGTAAAATGTTTGCCAATCAATTCCAAACGTGATCCAATTTTATATCCAGTCCGAAGATTTCTATTAACTGCCTGTATATTTAGTTTTTATAATAGAAAGAGCCGGAAGATGTTATTCCACGTACGAAAAATAGTTTGTTCTCTACTGGCCGTCGTACAGTCGATTGTGAGACACGGAATAGAACTGCTTGTTAATTTGACAAATGAAACCCAAACCCAGACAGACAATTCACTAGTTAAATAAAAACAGCTTGAATTCTTTTCGTCTTCCTTTCAAACAGAAAACCTTTATCACCACCTGGAAACAAATTTCATCAAAACAGTATTTATAAATAGTAGTTATAAAAATTCTGCAGACAAAAATATGTAAATAACAATAGAATCAAATCATTAAATTTATGGCCCAATACCAAAAACAAACACTGAGCTCGAAATGAAAGCTTCGCTCTAAATTGAAATTCTGAAAGAAACTATTATTTCCAAGAAGAAAGAGAAAAAACATCCAAAAGTGTCCGTAGATAAAAGTCCTTGAATCAATAGGCCCAATCACCAAAACTTCATTAACGTAAATACCCGACGTAGCAGATGGAGAGTTGGTGACGCGAATTGGAAACTTTATAGTCCTTTAATTGAATCTATTATTGACAGTATCCATGACACCCAGGGTTCAACAACACCCAGTTGCAATAAACATAATAATAGAAAAAAAATATCTTAATAACAGGGGGGAGGGGTTATACCAAAAGTGAAAATCATAAGTAAATAAAAAGAACCTTGGTCGGATAAGGATTGTTATTATTACTATTAATAAGGATAATATACTATTATTATTATTATTGATAAGGATTGTGATATTGCAGTTAGGAACAAAAAAGGCACTATATAAATTCAAGAGGAAGAAGAAAATGGAAGATGCCACTGAATTCAAGAGGCTTAGGGCTTACACCAACAAACAGAAAAAAGAAAACGAAATTATGGCAACTGTACTTAGAATCCATTAACAAAGATATCCCAATTTAACAAATTTAATCCTAAGCCAAAGCTTTAAAAAGGATCCAGAAATAAATATAATACAAAACTCACAATTGAATTACAGATTATAAAAAGAAATATCATCTTCGTTAGCCAATTTTTTCATGAAAATTGTAGTAGCTCAGATTACGATAAAATGTTTTGCTTACAAGAACCCTATTGAAAATTAGTCATTTAGAGTACAACCTGACAATGTGTTTGACTATAATCAACCATTCACAAACTTTCAATTAAAACTCGCTCTCTCGACAATTACCTGGACAGCAGAGCCCGGTCCAGACTCTATTCCATAAATAATGCAAGAAAAAGTACCTGCCATAGTAATAGAATCTATTAGGCTTATATAAATGAGTATGGATAAGTCCAACATTAATGTTTGAATGGACATTAGTACAGTATTCTGAATTAGATAAAAAGAAATGGAAAAGGACCAAATGATATTAGACCCATTTCTTTAATAGACTGTCTATATCTAGTCATGGAAATGATGACAATTACTCGGCTAACGGAAGCCCTAGGAAAATAGAAATTACTTAAACCAAGAAAAATTGGTTTCTGGGGAAAACAGTCTACCGTAGTCCAATTTGTTGCAAGTTCGAATTCATGGAGCTTTTGAAGGTGAAAGCCACCTTGTAGCGTTATTTATTGACATCCATAAAGCTAAAGAAATGGTTTGGAGGAAACCTGTAATATTGCTATTTTTTTCCTATGGATTTAACGGGAAATGTCTTGAATACTTATCACCCTTTCTTAATACTTAATAATTCCTTGTCAAAAGTCGAGGAGAACTGTTAAGCACACTAGTAGACATGTTGCACGATTTTGGTCTCTGAGACGTGTCTCAGGTTGTCTACGTAGACAGGTCTATAGACCGACTTCGGTCTACGGGCTTGTTGCGAGACCAAAAATCGCAGGTCTATGGTCTACCGATTGGAATGGGAGACTTAATGCAACTTAGACATATTGCGCGAAATTTTGACAGTTTGGACGTACTCAGCGCCTAGGGGCTAGGCATCTTCACTCGGTTTCCAGCTGCCGAGTGGTGTGGTTCGGCTGTTTATTCAATTTTTCGTGTTATTGTTACTTTGAAACATGTGGCCTAATGAAAAAGTAATGAGTCTTATTGAAGATTACCACGTATCTTATTGTTTGTGGGATGTTACGAGTCCTCATTATAAAAACCGGGTGAAAAAAAAGCGGGCCTCAAATCTCTGGCTGCAAAGTACAATGTGACAGTGTTGGACGTAGAAAAGAAAATTCGCAATTTAAAAACATCATTCAACCGGGAGCGAAAAAAAATAACTTCGACGTGAATGTGTCTCCACTTGCAAGGAAGCGCAGTGTGACTGCCAGTCGAAGTGAAGCAGGGATGGTTTCCCTAAACTTTGTATCTTGCTTCATTATTATTCTTCCAACCATCAGAAGCAAGTCTTCAAACTCAGTAGTCGTCAGCCGGGTAAAATTCCGAAAACCCATGGCGTCTTCCAATCTTAATTTACTTAATAGAGCTTTGCCGAATCTAGGCCCTACTGTAAGTACTTCGCGCGTCCACCAACGATAACGTTTACGTGTTCTTTCACTTATAATTACCACTAAGCAGAAACTCAGTCCACACAAAACAATGTCCTCCATGGTGGACTGTGAACATGAGACTGAGAAATTTACATCGTAGTGTGGACGCTAGACGAGACAATGTACGGTGTCTCTAGACAGTCTATAGACCGTGTCTTGAAACCGTCTCTAGACGATCTATAGACAAATCGCGCAACATGGTCTACTGGTGTGGATTTAGCTTTAGACCTGTACGTATCAACTAATGGCATATGCAAGGATCAGTTCTAAGTATAACGTTCTTCCTCATGGCAATAAATGATTCATTTGATTTTAGATAGCCCGCATTTACATTTCTATATGCGGATGATTTTCGTTTTTGTAACAAGTATAATTATACAGTATATTCAATTTAAATTGCAAAACATTTTAATCAAACCTCTGGTCTTAAAAAACAAAAAGATCATTTTTATAAGAAAATCAAATTCTTTAATCCTATTTGGACATTTATTGGAAACGCATTACATTTTACGGAAAGCGCAAATTATTTAAGTCTACATATGGATAGATTACTGACATGGATCGTCTATCTTAATAATTAAGTGTTCATTGCCACAAACGAATGAATATACCTAAAATACTTCGAGTCAAACACAGACACACTCTTGCTTCTGAACCAAACAATAATACCGACGAAGACAGGCTTCGGATCACAGATATATAACTTTACCTCACACTATTGCTAACAGACATTTGGATTTCTATTAATGACTTCAGAGCTGTAAGTCATTTTGTGGATATTCTTAGATTATTTGGCTCATGGAAGTATACGCTGAGCTAATTCAATGTTTACTGCTGAGTTAAGGACTATAAGCCGAACTATTAAAGACACAGAGCACAGAGCAAACGAGACAAGAATCATTCGTAATGGCCACGGACTAATATATCTAAAGTCTTGACAACCTAAAGTGACGCTGCCACCGCTCTAAAACTAGTAAACGTCAAATGTAAACCTAAAAAAAACAAAAAACAAAACACATTGGTTTTTGAGGTTCCTTTACATCTTGACTTTACAAGGTAATGAAAAGCGGATATGGAAGCTGGTAGTGATAGAAAATAAATAACTGTCATGACAGTAAAGAGGTTGTTTCGAGAGGATAGGAATCAGGAATTTAAAGCCTTGATTTAAAAAGTGGGAGCCTGACGTGGAACTATTGTGCCCTTATGAATACTGCAAGCAGAAAAGAGGAGGTTATTCTTGCTATTCAAATAGAACATACCAAATTAACTCACAGTTATCTACTGAAGGGGCTCTCCCAAAGCTGCAATGTTTATCTATCGACTGCTTTTAACTTGTGAAAATACGGTAGGTCAATGAACCCGATGCACCAATGATCAAGCTAAAAAGAACCCCTTGGAAACGACGAAGATGACATAGTAGAAGCTATGACTTCCTTGAAGGAAACTAATATATTCCAGGAAATGTAGATTGACCTTCTGGCAATGACATGACAGTAGACGCGGTATGATATGAAAAAATGAATAAAACTTTATTCATTGTCGGTCACCGTCGGCAGCGCATTGAGCTCATGAAGAACTGAAGTCCAAACGTTTTTCTTATGATTCTATCTCTGGTTTAATGCAAATGAACACCAGTATTGAGAAACTTAAAACAAGAACGTAAATAAATAGCGCAATAAACTAAAACTTCATACTAAAGCTAAAATTTAATTAAGGAAAGTATGTTAGTTGAACCAAATCCAATGCAAAAACTGAAGCATTAACAATTGAAAGCTGAACTAAAGCGTTAGTTTGGTTAAGTTAGTTGAAAACTAAATAAATGTAATCTACCTGAGAAATGTCTCATAACCAAACAAGCGTTTGGATTATAATTTCAAAAAAAGAGTGCCGTTAAAATATTATTTAAAATAATTTTACTAATACTAATGAATTTAATATTTCAAGTTCATTTTTTGTAAATTAAATGATTTTTGTATATATATCTTTTAAAAAGGTGAATAATGTATTATAAATTATAACCCCAATTATCTATTGTTTTTATTTTTGAATAATTGCACATAAATAAACTATGTACATGTATATATCACCCATCAAATTTTGACAAAGATAATATCTTTACCACATATTTTATTTTAAAAGTGTGCCAATGTAAGTAGATATTCAAGAGATTTGATGAAACTAAGTAATTAAATAAATATGTAAATTTTTAATTCATTAATAAAAAAATTAATTTAATTAGCATGCAAAAATAATGCTAAAGAAGTATCCTAAAATAAAAAATGGTTGGGTGAATATGAAAGATAGTATTTTGTGACATAATGTAATGAAAGTAGATGTTGCTTTCATTACAGAAATGCTTAGGAAATGTCTAATTTAGTTCATTAATGATAAATAAGATTTCCTCCAACCACTCATGAATTCATTCTTTTTGGCTCTGTTTTCCTGCTCTCTCTCTCACTCACTCACCCTCCCTCCCTCTCTCTCTCTCTCACTCTCTCTCACTCCCTCCCCCCCACTCTCTCTCTCTCTCTCTCTCTCACTCTCTCTCTCTCTCTCTCTCTCTCTCTCTCTTTTTTTTTAAATTTTTAGTTTTAAAATAAAATAAGTTACTTCACGATCCTGGTCAAGCTATACAGTTACTCTATACTACAAACTCTCTCATTTTTTTAGGTTTTATAGTAGTCTAGTAAAGCGTTGTATGAATGTTTTTCCCGAACAAATATAGAATGTTATGAGAAGTTGTGATTTTTCCACTGTTTGTGGAAGCCATTGAGACATTTCTAGGGAGCTCAAAAAGCCAATATCCATATTGAAACAATCATTTTAGAGCTCATGCACATATAGATCATTCCTGAATGACATCAAGTTCTTAGAATGGGACCTAGGAGGGAGTAAAAGAAGGGATATCGACTCTATACTCCAGAGATGATCAGTTCATCCTCAGAAACATGCAGTACGTTCTGGGTTTGATCTTAGACACTGGAATATCACAAATCAGTGTTTGATACTCACTCAGTGAATTTAATTAGGCAGGTATAATGGTCGTTTTTTAAAAACAAAACCAAAGGTTATGTAGTGAATGAAATATTGAAAATATCAGGAGTACATATATTACCGGATTTACTGACCACATTGGGAGAAGATCTTCAGTTTTTTGGACCACCAATAGTGGATATTGATTCAGTGGTCACCTAAAATAATTAAAAATGCATTGAGAATTGTTCTTAGAAGACCTCCAGGTTGATAAAAATCCAGCTGGAGAAAATGATAGTAGTTTCTTGTGAGTGAGTAAAGAGTGATATTTGTTCAGAAAGATACAACATTTAAACCAATAGAAGGACAAATAAGCATTCCCTGGACGTTGCCCTTTAAGTGGATAATTATATAACAATATAAAGCATATGTAGAAAGTACTTTGACTTATAAAGTGAGCTGGCAGTCCAGGAAAACAGCATTAATATACAACTAATTAACTGGTTGTAATAAATCTGTTTTGCCCTTTGAAATATAATGTTTGGATAAATTAATGTGCCAAATAATCCCTACATTTTCAACAGGTTACACAAATGACATGTAGCATATGTAGTCATTATTTATTTTTGGCTGGAGCAATCAACGGCTTATACCCTTTACGTAAAATAAACGCAGACAGACAGATGGAGGAGAGATAGGCTTTTAAAAATTTAATTTTGTTCAAATTGTTCTTAGAATGATCTGAAACGTTAAAAACCCATCAAGTTCTATTTATTTAGCTGCCCACTTCATTATTTATATATAAAATCAAATCGTTCAACAAAAATAACGGCATATTCATTCAGACAATATCGAATTGAAATTGTATCCAAATTCTATTTATAATTCTTTTTTTTTTTTAAATCAGAAGGGCAGATTAAGAGGTGACAACTTTTTTTGGTCTTGCCACCCGGAAAACTATGTTAAGTGAAGTCATAAGATAGTCACGGTGTAATTTTAAGTGGATTAGTTCAATATTTTTGCCGAGAGTGTCTCATTTTTATGATCAGAGAGGCTGGGTGTTCGTTCGTTGCTTCGTAAGGATAGGATGATATCATGTTTAAAGATTTGGTTTTCAAATTTTTCTGCTAGTGTTTACACATTTTCCTTGAAAACATGTATTGGGTGCGTAAACATGGTACTGGTACCTATAAATTATAACTTTCCCACTGAAAACTGGAAAACTGTTCATCATTTTTATGTAACAACTTTAAACTTTTAAGCTACCACCAATCCTTGACTTGTTGACTTTAAATCATAAATCGCAAAGTTTGCCAGAACTAGAAGATAACTCGTTGAATTGGCTCTTAATTATAATTTACAAGCTATTAATAATTATTTTCACACAAAGCAGAGTTTCAAAGTGTTTTAATGCTGGTATTAAGTAATTCTTAATACTCAAATGCCTTGTTTTTGTAAATTATATAGTTCACAGTTTTATTATTTTAAAAGCAGCATCTTGAAACATATATTTACTGATAATCATTAATAAATTAGTTTGAATAATATTGTAATCTCACAGTTAAATTAAGTAAAACTGTGTAAAATCCTAGAAAATTATCAAGAAGTTATTATTTGAACTATTTTAAAAAAATTCAGTCAAAATATGCAATTTTTCACAGGGTATGTACGAGTATATCTGTAAAAAACCCGATGAACTAATCTGCAGAATGTCCAGATTACAATATATTTATTCGGAATACAGATTCAAACACATACTCAGTGATCATAGCTCCTCTCAATTTGCAATCTTTCTGACATGTGCTACCCTAACACAATGGCACTATAAACTTGGAGTTATTTTCTATACTCATCCATGCCAATATGGGTTTTGATAGTATATGGCTCATTCTAGAGAACAAGTTCCCAATAAAAGAAAAAAAGGACATGGCATTTCATATATTTTATGAAGATAGAAAATTTAGAAGTTTTGATTTTGACGTAAATTCTTTTGTCATCTATGGTTATAGTAGAAACTATTTAAAGTAATTTGTTTACTTCTTCAACAGCATACCTCTCCGGTCATGAAGTTTGTGTAAGAAAAATATCCAGCTGATCGCTTTTAACTTCTTCGATTAATTCGAAGCTGGGTGTAAGAGAAACGAACCAATCTGGATGTACAACGTAGACCTGCTTTCCTCTACAATGTGTGTATTGAGACATACTGTTCAGAGCAGCAGCTCCATCTTGAGTGCCTACAAAGGGCTTTAGAGTAGTAGCTTGAACCACAGCTGCCGGGCGACCGTGATTCAAGCTCTAGGTGGTAGCACTACCTATCCGGGAGATACCGGAAATAGTAATCAGCACTGAGGAGTGGCTAGAAGAAATATATTTGGCGGCAGTTTTAAAATCTTTTTATTCTTGGAGAGAGAAAAAGACGTCCACTTCTTCACAAGTTTTTTATTTCAGCGCTAAGCGCTTTCGAAGACCATTGTCTCCATTTTTGGAGCAACTTGCATGCGCTCATAGGGGAAGTCAGCAAGTTACTCTTTTTATTCTGGTCCTAGATTCATGAAATTCTTCCAATTCACAACAAGAGGGTTGCCAGTATGAAAACTCCTTTGTTGTTGCTGATCAGCCCAAGAAATTATGTGATTCCTGTTTATGAATTCTTCATTTACTCACCAGTGTACTTGATACAGTCTTACGCTTTTAAATGATAGATGTCTGACGTGAAATTCACCACCATATTGTCAATAAAGTGGAAGGCACGATTATAATTTAATTTAGTATGTAGAAAGCATCTCTGTGGATTGTGGTAACCAAGATTGGGTGTACTGAAGATGTAGTAATCCGACTTATCATCTCCACTTTTGGTATACCTTAGTATACTTCCTAAAGGCCCTGGTTCTAATTTTTGATAATTGCTTTCCTTAGCTGTATGTAATTGTTCAATGTATTGTACATGCCATCTTATTTCTTAAAAAATAAAAATAAAAAACTGGAGTAAATTTTCTTGTCCTGAAACACTTGTTTCCCTGAATTATTATATTGGAGGTATTTTTTTTTCTTATCTGTTCAATTATGTATTTGTTGTCTTATTGAACTTTGCTCTTCTTTAATATCAGAATAACTTTCCCTTATCTCGGTCAATATTTTTATGTTAAATTTTGGCTTATTAGTGTTTTTTAAGGCTCATATAGAAATAATGTAGGACTTTGGTAATTAGCATATTTGATTAACTCTGATCCTAAAGTCAATTTGAATTGCAAAGCAATCATAATTACAATGGTTGTTTAATAAAAGTATCATTACGATTATAAGGATAAGTTTGATTGAAATAAATAATTTCTTAATCTTTAATACAATAAAAAAAAAATTAATATTTTTTAGTTTACCTAGCACACCTGACATAACTGAATAATAATTAAATTTCGATTCTTCTCAGCTTTTCCTGAGGAAATTATCATGAATTAGCTTATATAATAATTATAATAAGGCTCTTATAGTTTATAGGGGAAATATATAACAAAAGGGGTGGGTGGTGGTGAGGGTGCGGAGATTTATAATCTCACTAATCCGAATCATGGGAATTAGAATTATCATGCCAATCTAAAAACATAACACCATTTGTCATAATATGCCTATATTAAAAATACTTTAATCAGTGCTAATAAAATTGTTGACTCCCTTTTAGCGTTTATATTTCGTTATGCGACAAAAGTGTACATAACAAAAGTTACTATAAATAATAAAATATTAATAGGAAACGAAATATGGACATGCCTCCATTACAACCCCCACTGCTAATCGTTTCTAAAACTGTTAATATTAATTATAATGAAGGAAGAGTTAATACCAACCCACATACGGAGTTTCGTTGAATTCGGTTTATTCATTTGTGCCCTTTAAAATTGTTGACTCCTGCTACAGTTTTTAGATTATATATTGTTTATACTTCGTTATACGAAAAAAACTATATATACCAAAAGATACGGTAAACAGCAATATGAACAATTTTTGTTATATGCATCTTTGCCGAAAATCCAGTTGAAAACCAATCGATCACGATATTTCACTTCAGACCTCCCTTATAACCCCCACTCCTGTTCATCTCTGAGAATATTAGTATAGTCTAAGCTGGGTTAGTAGTAACACACGTGCCGTTCTAGAAAATTTGGTTCTGTACTTTCGTCGTGAATAGGTAACAAACAAACGAACAAAATACTCAAAAATGGGTGATATCGTTTCAATTCCCTGTGAAACGAAAAAATATTTAGGAATTTAGAAAAAAAGAAATCAATGTACAGACAAACGTTACAATTTTATATAAACGGAAATGTTTGTAAACGGTCTAGCGGTCGCATGTATTTCTTTGATGGTCATCAAACTCAATATTTAAGCGTTTCAAGTCTAATTAAAGGCCAAATCCATTAACAGTTGAAATCGAACCGTTTCATTCATCGCAAAAGATCATACTCGTTAATGAATTGAAATCGCCGTAAAAGGGGTAGGAGAGTTACAGGGAGAGGGAATCCGAAAATGCTAAATATCCCCGTTATTATGAGTCGGGTCGAAAAATGTTTAGAACCAATCTTGTTAAACTATTGATGCTCTTCAATTACTTTCTTGTTTACAGCCCTTAGCACCCCCCACTTCCACTCATCGGATTTTAAAAATAGAGAATGAGATGAGTAGAACAGTTTCTTTACAAATTCGTTGACTAGGAAAAAGGGACAAGTGGTGAAAGATAACTTGTCAACGTGACACCCTGAGCCCTCACTCCTAAGCATTGGGCTTTTAATTAGAAGTACAGAATATATGGCAAGATGAGATCTGTAGTGTGCCATATGAGCACGTGGGAGACCTGCTAAGTGTAGGCAGCCCCTGAGTGACGGACGTTTTCAGTTTAAGGTAGACGTATTTTAATTAAAATTCTCTAATGGCAAAATGACTTGACTATTAATGATGACATCTGATGTGAATGGAGTAAGGTGATGTGATGTATAACCAAATTAAAAGGTGAACGTAAGGATGAAAGGTGGTGCCTTTAGGGGCTGCTAACTGGATTATTAACATATCAGCTGGCTGGCTCGAGTTCCACCTCGGCTTCAAATTCTACAGGGAACCATCTCATCCAAACTACCTCTAGTTGTTATCTTCCGTTCAATTGTGTCTGAAGAAAATTGGAATAAGATATATTTATATTTAAAATTAAACGATGTGAATAAAACTAAATGATTTATTTTTATGTGGCGGGCCTACATTTATTTGTTTCAGGTAACTAATGACATAAAATTTTTATTTTTTCCTATCTGTCCATCGGCTCCTTTGACGCTCTTTTTCTTAAAAATGGCTTCAAAAATGTCAATGAGAATCTGTACTAGAGTGCTAAATACAGCTCTGCGTTGGATGTTTGCCTTTTCGGCATTTAGTAAAATCGCAATCCTATACATGCAGTTTTCACTTGATTTCATAACATTTCACGGGTGAACTAACTTTTATTATTCTTGTTCATATTAATCACTGTGGTGCCAATGAATGAAAGATCTTTGAATGGAATGAAGGAAATGATAGGTACTGCTTTTTGAAAGTACATATCAGATGGAGAATTAAAAATAAATAAAAATTCTGAAAAAAAATGAATACCGATCTGATATTTTATGCAGTTCGTTAAGGAAAATAAAGGATATGATGTCATCAGAGTACGACTTTAGATTAAGAAAATACAGCTTAGTTCACCCCCAGTGTGATGGAAATATTGTAAAACTATGACATCCAATTAAAAATGAGCACACTCCTTCATGTTGGTCATGTTCTATGAGTTTCCTGAACTATTGCTCTGGAATTCCTAACTTTCCCATTATGGTAAGCTTAAGCTTGGTATAATGAGAGTTGCTTCAGGAATTTTGCTTTACAATCTGTCACTTAGCTCAAAAGCCGCATTGAAGATTTTAAACAGCCGATCAACTTACTTGACCGTATAATTCTCAAGCATTCGTAAGGTATTATCAGGGTCTAAGGGTTTATTTTTCTTTAATTTCGCTACAACAGATTTTAATTCTGTTTTGTGAAGGCACTGTCAAATGAAGCATCGAAAAGGCGTACATTATAGGAATAGACATGCTTCAAAAATGCCGAATACATGAATTTGACTAAGGAAGAAATTGTGGATTGTATTGCTAAATCGCCCATTATTAAGATAAAATAGGGTGGTATTGTAGAATTCTTTCCTTCATTTGAGGCATAATTCATCAATCATACATAATTGTTTCCTGTATGATTTTCTAGTAACTTCTTATATTTAAATTTTTAAGCATCGTAACCCTGTTAAGTTAGCTTTACGCCCACATATCAGTCTATTCTTATGTCGAATACGTTGAAAACCATACTTTTCAGCTGTTTTTAATGTTATATAGTAGTCCTCTTGTTTCTTAACCAAACTGAGTAGTTCCAATGATTTTTTGTCTTCTAGAAGAGAGAAAAGCGCTCTTTTCTGATCTTTATTGGTACTCCATGTTTCACTGGCAATGTATCCATGGTTTCGTATTCCTCAGGTACCTCTTTCAGGTCGGGGAGCTTTCTACAGAGCATTGAAGGCTTGTTCTGATGACAACTGCTGTGCCATTGCTCCTTCTTATAATCAATGATATACAACGATGAATGATGACTATTTTTTAATATCGGCATATGTTGTCCAACTGACCTCTATACGTGTATCCTTTTGAAGTATTGAGCCTACTTACTCTTAATTTAATCACTCCTATTGAGAGATGTTTTCTTTGTTGGTCATGGAAGGATTCCCTCTGCTGACAAATTCTTTGGGGGACATTAGACACCCAGAACGATCACTCGAGTCTTAAAATACTCCTGGCTTCCCTCTAGTTTCTCAGTTGGACATGTTATTTTTACACAGCACTCTTCTTCAGCCGATCTTTTTTGAAATTTTCATATATTACGATTTTCCCAATCGCGACCTTCAGGTCTACCTAGTTTCTTTCCGAAGCTAACATAAACTGTATTATTATCAATTGCCTTCCTTTTGGTCAATACCACACACAACGACGTTTTGATTACCATGAGCCCCTCCCACTTTACGTTTTCACCCAGATCCTCCCTATTCCATTAGTTACACTGGGTTTGAAGTCTACCTTTATCACAGCATAATGGTTTCATCCTCCAGTGTCATATGTCCGTAAAGGCTAATAACAAACAACTATCTGTACTACAATCAGTAGTTCTACTGTAGATTCTTGCCCAGAATGTAAGTAAAGATATCTGGCGTTGAATAAAATATGGTTGATTTGGCTATTAGATCGGCCTTTTGGAGGTCCCCATGCCTCTTTGTATATTGAGTATGATTTTTCTTTATCATAAACCTGGTGTCAAATTTACCTCACTCCATTGTAATTCTTCATCTACATGTCATATGTTATATTACACAGTTCCCGATTATCTCCGCTCTTGGTTGCTCTCCACGTTCTATCTGCCTATATTTAATGCCAATCTCATCTTTGTCTTTTATTCTTACATAACTACTACTTGCTAGCTAAGTAAATTATCTTATCTAAGGTTTTTATTTTTTATTATGGACCTAGATAGTCTCAAAAGATTGGGCCCCGGGTTTTTACCCTCTTTCAATCCTAAAAGTTTAATTTAGTCTGTTCCACTAATACTGAGGCTTCATCCTCTCAGTTAATTACTTTTTACTACTTTTTCGAGTGATTCTAAATAGCCAATATATGATTTATCATGTTAACAATAATTATTTTTGTCTGAATCTGAATGCTAAATTCATAATCCAGAATTACCGTTATCGAATATTATTTCATCATTTTTTTTTTTTTTACTTAATTTTGAGAGAACTCACGTAATCCTCCAGGTATGAATGTTAACCAAATCTTAAGAATAAGTAAGTTTACTTTTGACAATGATTTATTCTTTTACTTTTCTCCTTTTGAGAAACTTATAAAATATGGCTTCAAATTCTCCGAAGTTTTTATTAATTCCTTCATACTACGAAAGCAAGTAACTTTGGAGTGGAAAATTGTATTTTATTTCAGACACTACAAAGACTTCGTAGTGAATAATATAGGTTACAGAAAATCTGCTGATTGTATGACTTTGACCTTATTTGGTCATATTAAATAAAATCAATAAATATATTTTTTTTGTATGATGAATTATTATTATCATTTATTTATTAACGTCCAGTTTTTGCAACTTAGGCTAATCGGGACGGGTTATCTACAGGTTATCACCCTTTTCTAGCCAGGGTGGGATTTTAGGACGTTATTTAATGAATTTCGTCACTAAATAATTTCCTTTGCCCAGGCGAGAATCGAACTCGCCACTCTAGGTCATCATGATCAGTCATTTTCTGATAACAAAAGAAACAGAATGACTAAGGTAACCTAGTCAAGTATGATGAATTTGCTCAAGAAATAAACAATTTGAGTTTACAATAGCTATCTTACTATCTACTAAGAGGAGAGCATTCAAATTGCCACCTGGAAACAAGTTTATACTCCCCTTCAAAACAAAAATAAATAAATAAAAATAATCACAATTATTCATATTTGAGAAAAATAACACAGGGCTCAGTAAGAAACATAAAACAATTTGAGAAACATTAGATAGTGTGGTAGTGCACTTCATAAAGTACCGTTAGAGCACAACATACATACGCGTATGTTGCCTTCAGATGGACAAGAATACGCGCTATTCCAGAAGGGCATAATGGCTCCAGTCACTGGTGCATATCTGCTACCTCTGGTGTTGCTTGGTATGTCAGTGATACATACACCACGAGCACCAAGCTGGCGTAAAAAAGTTGGTTTCAGCAAGAACAATGGGCATCCTCAACTCTATTAAAAAAAACAAATCCACCTGAATTCTCCCAGTGTGATAGATTTTCTGTGTGTGATAAAGAATGGCAAAGGTTAAAAAGTCCGTCACGCAGGGGCTGCGTAAACTAAGCAGATTTCCCACGTGAAGTTTTACAATAGAGAAATTTCACGAGAGCCAAGCAGATATTGAAAAGGCCGAACTAGCTTTTGGCGGGAAAGTCACTTTGTCCGTTAGTCGCCCAGATTTAATAAAAAAGCCAATATCTCGGTTAATATTCATGGTAGAGAATATATGTATATAACAATATTTATAGTAAATTTAATTTGCAATAAGATTGATTTTGTACAATTTTTCGATCCGACGTATAGTAATGGAGATATTTCGAATTTTCGAAAATCCTCCCCTCTAACCCCCCTCCCCCCTCCCGCTGGTCCGATTTCAGCCGTTAACGAACTTGATCTTTCTTTTTACATAAAGCGACTAAATATCGAGTTTGGTAACGATCAAACAAAAATTGCGACCGCGGTAACAGACAAATATATATATATATATATATATATATATATATATATATATATATATTTGTTCGTTTTATGTAAAAAGGAAGATCAAGTTCGTTAATGGCTGAAATCGGTTTGGATTTGTATTCTGCGTGTGGTCATCAGTAGGCTATGTTCGGACTTTCTGCCAAGAGCTCTGGTGGCCGTTTCCATAACTATTCGTCCCTCGTGAATAGGTTTAGAGGTTAGGTTAACTGTGTTTTGGGGCTAGAAACTACTGGGTTATTACGCCCTAAATAATGTTTTAGCTTTAGAGGTTTCTTAGTACTACAGTTGTTATTAGGCAGATTTCTCTATTGTAAAACTTCACTTGGGAAATCTGCTTAGTTTACGCAACCCCTGCGTGACGGACTTTTTTTATTTCGTGGCGTATCAATAAAAATTATTCACTTTTGGCAGATTTTGTTTAAATAACCTATAGATTAACCAATTATTTTAATTAAAAAGATTAATATACATATATATTATGTATTTAACAAAATTATAAGACTAAATCTAAGTGTCCGGTTTTTTTGCGGTTGAGTTTATATATATATATATATATATATATATATATATATATATATATACAGTTTTGAACGGACCTCATTTTCGTCATCTACTAGGTAGGAACGATGGACATTTGAAGAAAAGTTTCGAAAATTCCGTCATGAGTACAACCTCAATAGCTGCTTTCCCTTAAGGGAAATCTGCTAAAATGTAATGCCCAGAGGAACGCATTTAGATTTTTTGGGTGATGTTCAATAGAAACCGAAATCGATGAAAATCACGCAAGTTCTGAAAGTTAATTACTCATGTTAATTATGTATATTAGTAAGTTATTTAAGTTTTTTGGTCTTATGTATCACAGGTCTTATCAACTACTAATTGAGTTTAATATTTTTTGTGATAAAAATAAAAATATTATTATTTATAGTTGCAATGAGAACGAACTATTGATAAGATGGGTTTTGCTTTGGGGCAACTTAAAATATACAAAGACCAACGTGTCCAAATAACCAATAGAGTACATTGTATATCCTAGTACGAAGCTATCGGCCCTCATAAACGACTAAAGAAAGAAATTTAATGTAGAAAAAAATCATTGTTAAAATCTCTGAAAATAATGCCAATTTACCGTTCTAGTATTCAAAACTGAATTTCCAGGATGCTTAATTATCAAATGTATCTTGTCAACCGAAGTTATTTGTATGGGACAAAACGTTCCTGTCACATGGATGGCATGATTTTAGATGACGGCTATAATGGTCGTGTCTTTTAGCAGATTTCCCTTAAGGGAAATCAGCTATTGAGGTTGTACTCATTACGGAATTTTTGAAATTTTTCTTCAAATGTCCATCGATCCTGTGTATATCCTACTTCACTATTAATATTTTAATGTATATCGAAATTCACGATTATTTGGGATGTGTATATCCTACTTCACTATTAATATTTCAATGTATATCGAAATTCACGATTATTTGGGATGTGTATATCCTACTTCACTATTAATATTTCAATGTATATCAAAATTCACCATTATTTGGGATGTGTATATCCTACTTCACTATTAATATTTCAATGTATATCAAAATTCACGATTATTTGGGATGTGTATATCCTACTTCACCATTAATATTGCAATGTATATCATAACTCATCATTATTTGGGATGTTTACATCCTACTACACCATTAATATTTATGTGTTCAGAATGATTTTGTTACAAGCCGTGTTCTAAATTTTAAATTCATTTCTGTCAGATATAGTAGTTAATCTATTGTAGGGGAACTTATTTTACTATATTATAATTACTTTAATTTCGTAAACCGTTCAAGACAGGTTGAACAAAAAATTAATTAGTAAATATTGGATTGACTTAAAAATTGAGAATTTATCCTTTCATTTTTACAAATGATAGAATTCACGGTTACCGGTAATGGGTAAGAAGTTTGCGATAGTTTCCAAAAACACATAGATTTAAAACAACTAGTGAATGCTAACCTTTTTGTCAGAATGCATAAGGTAAAAAAAAAACCTGAAATTAATTTTTCAATTTTTACTACAAAAATATAATCTTCACATAATTTAATTACGCCATTTTAATATTTTATATATATATATATATATATATATATATATATATATATATATATATATATATATATATATATATATATATATTTCAATCGACAAATAGTTTGTTCTTTTACACTCACGTTTTACTAATGTCAATAATAAATAATGCAGGCTACTCATCGCAAATTTCAATTAATACTGAAAATATGAAAGATTAGCAAAATTTGTATTGGCCATTGTTCTGAAGCTATTTGAGTAGGTAGTCGAGAATCATACCACACAACAACTATTAGTAATTGATCCTTCACGAAGTTGATTTTTTTTTTCTGGCTATAAGATTGAGAAACGTTCATCCAGCTCCAGGTGGAAGTTTGGTTGCCGCTAAGAAAATTGTTGGCGTCGATTTATTTGTAGGAGTGTTTGTACCTTATGAATACAACATTTCTTATTCCCTTGCAGCGTTACTTCCAGCAGTTGTTGATGATGATTTTACCTGCGAAACGAACAGAGAGACATACTCCCGAATTTCCCGATCCTAATAGAAAATAATGTCTGCCAATGTATATCAAAACTCATCATTATTTGGGATATGTAAATGCTACTGCACCATTAATATTGCAATCTATCTATATATATATATAAAATTGTAACCTCTGTCTGTAAATTGATTTTTTTCGCGAAATTTCACGATAACTTTTCGTTTCACATGTCATAGACACCATAACTACATTTTGTTTCTTTCGTGTCTGTCTGTTTGTTTGCTTGTTTGTTTATTTGTTTGTTTTTTTGTTACCTTTTCACGCATAAACGGCTGAACCGAATTTTATGAAACTTGGTATGTATACTAATACTATCCCAGCCTAGGTTTTTGGCTATATTAATATTCTCTGAGACGAATAGGAGTGGGGGTTATAAGGGAGGCTTGAAATTAAAAATAGCGATATTTCGTTTCCTATTGGTTTTTCGGCCAATACCCACATAACAAAAGTTGTATGTTTTTTATTTAGAGTAGCTTTTTGTTATATACACTTTTGTCGTATACTGAAGTATAAATGAGTTATACTCTAAAAACTATGGCGGGAGTCAACAATTTTATATGGCATAAAAGACGGAACCGAACTAAACGAAACTCCGTATGTGATTTGGTATTAACGCCTCCCTGATTATGTGATATATTAAAATTTCGTGGTACGAACAGGAGTGGGGGTTATAAGGGAGGTCTGAAATATAAAATCGCGATATTTCGTAACCTACTCATTTTTCGGCAAACGTGCATATAACAAAAGTTGTTTGTTTTGTTATTTAAAGTAACTTTTGTTATATTCACTTTTGCACATTTTTGTTATATTTCAGTCAATAGTTTAACCTATTTTATTAATTAATTAGTTTAATCTATCTATTTATTATTTTAATATAATATCGTATAACCATATGAATAATATGGTTAATACGATAATCTATGATTATGTTATATCTAAAGAAGATACATGCAGAGGAAAAGGGCAATATAAAAATATTGTGTATTTTGTAGAATTTAGTACGTAACAAATACTTTTATTATTAATATATCCCCAACACGCCGGACTTGGGTGTAAATCCTAAGCATTGAGACGGGAAAATGTAAAACTATTGTACAAAATAAAGCCCCCAAAAAATACCACATCATTCAGCCTCAAATGATTTCCCGGGCGAGGCCGGCTACCTTGACTAATAAATTATTGATTAGTTTATACATAATTAATTACAAATTATAATTATATAAATCCAATATCTAATTAAGGTAATACCCTGGCAATAAACTAACTAATAGCCATATATAAAATCAAACAGCCAACGAAAAAGTTGTGAGCAAGTTGGCTTTGAGATATATCCTCCAATAGTAAATACCGCAATAGTGTAGCTATGATCTTATGGGTTGTACCCTACAGACCTTTGTAAATATGTTTGTTAACACACTCTATGCAAGGCTTGGGATACCTCCCCTGGCTTTGTTGTTCAATGTCTGATGGAATTGCATTGAAAAATGGAGGCCAAGGAACTTTTTCTCTTTTTTTTTCAAGGCGTATTTGAAGATACTGTGCTGATGCACACTCCAGCATTGCGGGTACTGTATCTTCCATTTATGTACTTAGTACATCGTTATTTACTATCCCCTTGTGATTATTTACTTTTACTTTTCTCCGGCAATATTAAACCCTCCGAAGCCTTTGAGATTTCCAATGGTCTACCTTCTTCTTCTACCTTAACACAATATTCAGTTAAATTTGGGAAGCTTATATCCTCATTTTCAACTCTTGCCTGTCAGAATTCAAGAACTAACCTATGTCAATGGAAGGTTATACAACATCGTTAAAGTGAGTTTATTAGTTATGTTTTCACTGTTTATTGCATATGCACTTAACGTATTAACAATGTTTCTTAATAATTGATTACACAATCAAGTGATTGTTTCATTCCATATAGCCAGTTTACATAAACGAAGAAGCTTCTCAATTCTTTACCCACTTCCATTAACTAGCTATATTAGGCGATGAGGGGTTAACATTCTTCAATCATATTCCACATTAAGAAGGAGGTGCTGCGTATACTAAGAAGATTTCCCACGTTCTGGAATAATTCAATAATAATGGCACCTCAAATTAGATTTTCTAATTACTCGCTAATAATAAGTCACTTTAACCGTAAGATCAAATTTAAGTTGCATATGAGATAATTAGTGATAGAATTGCCGACAAATGAAATTCTCCTGAGTAGGAGCTAGGGTTAGATGATGGCTGATATTAAAATATACGAATAACTTGCGAAATATTCCAATTAGACAAAAAGAATAATATAAGTATAAAGCGAAAGTAGTAAGGAATTAAATTATGAACAAGATGTGTGAGCAAATAACATTTTTTAATCCGAATCAAAATAAAGGAGTTGTTTTGAAGTTTTGTTATTTTAAGGTCACCTGAACCCTCCCAAAAATTAATATATACCTCCCAGGTTTTGAAGAACCTGATATGAATGTTATAATTGTTGATACTATTTCGGTATTAATAAACTTTTGATTGTATATGGAAAGCACGTATTAAATAACGATAAATTAGCCTTTTCATATATAAGGAGAAAAAAAAATGTTTTTTTTTTTTTGCCGGCTCAACAACCCACTTTGTAGAGTCATAACCTACTCCATTATTGGCCACCAGTTATATATGTTTTGTGCTGATCCTTCCAGTTGTGAATGCCATGTCTAGTTAGTATATCGGTGGCACACAATGTTCTCATGGCAGCCTAAGGCTTTCAAATATGTGTTCTGAGACTATCGTTTTTATTTTATTTAGAAAAAATAAAATAATAACGATAGCTCCTCATGAGAGATTCATACCCGTTGTTGGGTAAAGTTATGACAGCAAAAAAAATTAATGAAAGATAATAATAAAAAAAATATTTTTTTATAACTGCATTTTTTTAACACTGCTAGTGGAATGACACTTTCAACTACTTTGTCAGGGTACAGATTCACACAAAGCAAGAGAAAAGCTACGTGCGAATACAACCAAATTGAGAGAATTTGGGGCTTGTACCTCTTACAATAGTTAACCTACGAAATTCGGCTGAGAGCCGTTGATGAGATGAAAATAACTCAGTTATAAAAAAATATTGAATACCGTTGACTCTTCGGCTGAATTTAAATAGATATTTCCTAAGTTCTTGAACCTATTTATTTCAATTTGCTATGTATGCATTCTCATATCATGATTGAGTTTTATTTTCTCTGGCGTGTTTCAGTGTGTGTGTTTGTGTGTGTGTGTGTGTGTGTGTGTGTGTGTGTGTGTGTGTGTGTGTGTGTGTGTGTGAGTGAGTTTGAGTGTAGGGGTGAGGTGGTGAAGGGAGGAGCTGTCTGTAGCGTATTGTTGTAGCGGTCTTGACAGCACACAATACTCCAACCATGAGGGAGATCCTTGCAACTGAATAGGGTATTATTAATTATTCTATGATGACCATACGTATAACACTGAGTTGAAGCCCGCAATAGCCTGTTACATAACATAGTTACTCCCATATTGTAATTCAAGTGTATTACAACTGATTTCACAGTGACTTTCAATGTAACATGTCTCTAGAGTAAAAATAAATAAAAGATAGCTAATAATTTAATAACCCATAATATCAATATTTATTTATTGTGGAGCGTCGATATTCCTCTTCAACAAAACTAGGAATAAATAAAAATATGGAAAACAGTAATAAAAAGGAATTAAAAACTACTATTACAACAGGACAAACTAAGTACGCAAAACAGCCGTGAACGAACTTGTTCTTTATTTTTACATAAAACGTTTGAATATTCAGTTGTGTAACATCAAACATTACGAGCTTACAAATACATACACTCATACATGATAGTAGAGCTGAAGAATAGCACTGGCTAAACAAGTCTTCCAAAAGAAAAAAAGCATTTTAAGTAATAAGCATGGATATCAAAGAAATTTTGCTAAGTCTTTCGTACTGCTTTACGGAAGGGAAAGTTGAACTCTCCATAAAATGGAATATAATAGATGGAAGCAATGGAAATGTGGGATTGGCGTATAATCACTAGATTAAGAAAAAAACAACAACATGGAAGTTTTAAATGAGGTAAAAGGAGTTAAATGAAGTTATGCAAAATTATGAAGAAAGGGGATCTTTTTATTAAAATTTGTTAAGGTTAAATCAATATATATTATTTACTCTCTAAGGAGGGAGCGATAGCAAAGTATTGTTGTGTATAGGAGTGTGTAAGTTGTTTTAGGAATTTTCTAATGTGCTTATAAGAAGTGGCTTGTGTTTACAATTTTTCTTTATGAATTTGTTGACAAGTGGTGCATTATTTAAACATTTGTTGACGCAAGGCTTATCAAGTGTTTTACATTTTAAATTGATAATTTGCCTTGAATATTTCTTTCAATGGTGGCTCTTCAACATGTATACAGGGTGTCCCCAAACCAAACGGCCAAACTTCAGGGATCGATAGAGGATCGAAAAACTAAGAAAAAAAGTCCTCTGGCACATGCCTCGTTTTCGCTTCGTTTTTGAGAAAATCACAAAAAACTGAAAATAGTTGTGCAAAAAGTGTATTTTTTTTTAATAATGTATTTAAATTACAAAAAACTATTGGCTTTTTGAGTAAGCTTAATTTTTTAATTTACGAGGAGTAAATTTAGCAAACATGAATATTCTCACGCTTTCCTTATCAATAAAACGTCTAGGTTGAGTGTTTAAACTTAAAAAGAAAGGATTAAAATGTTTACTATCATTTTAATCCTTTTTGGGGGGGGGAATCCAGCCTCGCATTCTCACATTAGTGGTGTTGCTAGTACTGTTCAGTGAAGTCAACAAATATGGCTAGATTTACCAACGCTGAATACGCGGACTAGGTCTACGTCTACGGATTCTGCCATGGCAATGCACGTCAGGCAGTCCGGGAATATCGCAGACGGTTTCCTGACCGAGAAACCCCACACAGAGGTGTTTTTACCAGCACTTTCAGAAGGCTTCGAGAGACTGGGTCCTTCTCATGTAATCGTCGTGGAAACCGTATGCAGGCTCCGATGGAAGCCGACCTGAGGCGGAGGGAGAGGATACTGAGGCACTTCAATACCAACCCTGGCACAAGCGTCCGGAGAGCTGCTTCAGTTCTAAGCATACCAAAGACAACCATTTGGCGCACATTAAGGGCTGACTGCAGGCATGCTTACCATGTACAAAAGGTACAAAAATTAATACCCGCTGATTATCCCCGCCGATTAAATTTTTGTAATTGGTACAAAAAACAATTGCAAAACGATGTAAACTTAAGTTCGAAAGTAATCTGGACGGACGAAGTGACTTTTACACGTGCGGGCAAATTCAATCAAAGAAACTACCACCTTTGGGCACATGAAAATCCCCGCGCTGTTAGAGAATTACACTACCAGCATGAGTTTTCTGTAAAAGTGTGGGTCGGTCTTTGTTATAATCGCATAATAAGTCCCGTATTTTTACCTGCTCGACTTCACGCTGAAAGTTATCATCTATTCCTGGAGAATGACTTACGGGCTCTTTTGGAAGATATCCCTTTGGAAACAAGGCTTGAGAGCTGGTTTCAACTTGATGGTTGTCCTGCACATTACGGAAGGGCCGTACGAGACTGGTTGGACATCAACTACCCAGGTCGCTGGATAGGACGAGGTGGGCCGGTGCCTTGGCCTCCCCGGTCTCCGGAACTCACGCCACTAGATTTCTTCGTGTGGGGATACGTGAAAGAAAATGTCTACCGAGAGTCCGTCCGCACAAGGGATGACCTCATCGAGCGCATCAGAATGGTTTGTAACCAGCTCACCGCAGAACAATGTTTAGATGCAGTGCGATCTGTGAGTACGCGATGTGATGCGTGTATTGCAGCGAGAGGCCAGCACTTCGAACAACATTTACGTTGACGCTTTAGAAATTAACGATGTAATTTTAGAGAAGGTAAAACCTTCAAAATTTTCAGGCTTTTTTTCTCACTAAGGTAGACCCATATAAAAACTGAAACATTTATGTTTTCCAAGTAAGAATATTTAATTATTTTATTAGTTTTCTAAATTCTTAATCTTTTTTTATGTTTTAATCTTCAGTTATTGTTCATAATGTTATCTACTTTAAATAGGTAATTTTTTTATACTATGAATATTTGAATAAAAAAGTACTTATTATTTTTTCTTAATAAAAATAATTTTTTTTCAATTACCATTCTATTAGTCTAAGATTAGAATACAATAATTGTATTGGAATAACATTTATTGCTAAAATTCATTCAAGGAATAAAATCCGCTCTGCATTGGGCTTAACTAGTTTTTGCACAACTATTTTTAGTTTTTTGTGATTTTCTCGAAAACGAAGCGAAAACGAGGCATATGCCAGAGGACTTTTTGTTTTAGTTTTTCGATCCTCTATCGATCCCTAAAGTTTGGCCGTTTGGTTTGGGAACACACTGTATATACGGTTTCTACTAGGCTAGATATGATATCAATAGAAATAAGAAATATTCGTGTCTCTTCAGCTAGGTATGTGCTACACGTGAGCTTTCGCTCCAAGTGCTAGTCTAGGACAAAGTTGAGTTCAACGGAAATGTATTATACATATCTTTTTTTTCTCATTTAATTGTTCTGAAGTGGTTAAATCTCCAAATGCCTATGAATCTTTCAATTTCTCATAAACCTTTGAGCATTTTTTAAGGATTATTTTGTATATGTTAAGGAATTCTAATATATTTGTGAATAATTTGTTTTAATTTTAACCCTTGACAAGTCTTAGATAAACACTCACAATTAATTCTTATAGATGGTACCTATTTTACGGACATCTTAACTTTAGCCTTGTGTGCACAATTCAGTTTGTGCTAAACATTCCAGAACATTTATGCCTTTACGATTAATTATCCTATTTGGGAGGCTTAAATATAAATTACGTATCAATTAAAATAATTATGTATAGTCTATATTTGTCTGAATGTTGAACGCAATTTCTGTAAATCTGCTAGTAACTGAATTTTCTTAATGTTGGATTCCATACCATACATACAAACTTCAAGAGAGATTAATAAGAGTAGTGATCAATGATAAGATGATACAAGCTTAGTGTTTGAGTGTGTTTTCTGTCAAAATAGAGCTCTAAAAATATTACAGTTCTTGCGGGAGAAATAAGAGTATTAAAAAAAAAAAAAGTTATGAAAAACATTAGTTTTTCTTTGCAGTGTAAAAAAAAATTATAGAAATTTTCTCAGTCAATAAATTATAAGTAAATATGTCAATACTGAATTTTATGTAGAGTAAAATCTTGGACAGTGTCCATTGCTAAGGAATAATAGCGCCTCCGATCACTTCCTTTTCCTCATAGTTGAACTGAATGATGAATACCATTTGGTACAATGAATGTTCTATTCCAGAGGGACCTAGTTATGAAGTTAAAACCCTTTCCTCGATTCTCCTATTCATGTAATTTGGAGACTATCGTTCATTTACTAAAGAGTCAAAAGCTCTTACCATTACTGCCTTTCCATCATTAGACCATCCAAGTAAATAACATATTAGACAAAAAAAAAACTTTTACAAACTGTTTTTTTACCGTTTCCTCGAACTAGGCTGCATTTGTAGAAAATTAAACGTTTAAAAGATTCATTACATAGTGTCTCTGATTTGACTCATAACCCAGATATTTGAACTTTTTATATTATTCCCTTTAAGCCCCAAATCCTCCTGGTCCGATTTCTGAGAATAACGAACTTGATCTTCGGTTTTACTTGCAACGTATAAATATCATTTGAAGACATTCTTCGTGTGGTGTGTAATGAATAATCAACGTCCCTAGATGATTTACCATAAGGGCGAGCTGTGCTAGCATTTATAAATTATAAAGGGTTTAGTGCTGCGAATATTTTAATTTATTTACTTATTTTGGAGCATTCGCTACGTGGCGATTTTGCTCAGATAACAAAAGAGAAAAAATAAATAAAAAAATAAAAATGAACATCAAGAAACAAAAGCATTAACAATAATAGCCAAAAACCTCATAAAAAAACTAATAACAATAATAAATGTATAATACATGAATGAAGATAACAAAACATCTCAACAACAGTAAGAGAGCAAAAAAGTACTAATGTGTAGTTGAATATGAAGCAAGAAAGTAGGGACCACAAAACATGAACAACAAATAGGAAATTTTAAGTTCATAAATAATACCTTAGATGAATAAATAGTCGGCTATTTTAAAAAAGTAAGGAATAAATTTGATAAAAAGGAAATATCTATGATATAAAATACTTTGTGCATTTTGATTAAAAGGTAATAATAACAATACCGATTAAAAGGTAACGCTTTGCGCATACTGATTATAGGTTACGAATAGAATTAAAATAGAGTGTAGTTGTCTTACCAAACAAACTATTCCTGAAAAAAAAATCCCTTGACTCTATGATGTGAGAAATTAAGTTATGATGAACAGTTTGACTGTGGTTCGTCCTTGTTTTTTGAGTATTAAATATGTCATTAGAATCATTTTAACCTATATTACAATCACAATCATTTCACTCTACATGTACTATATTTAATTCCTAAGAGGAGTTTATACCCTTAACAGGGACTTGTGGCGTATGAAAGGTTAATGTAGCCGCCTCGCGAGTTAGGGTCAGGGCTGAATCTTGGAGTGTGTGCCCTAGATAAGAAGCCTGTATAATATGTCTCTGGGAGACAAATATTTTCTTATCATAATTCTCGAGAAGGCACTGCAATGGGAGCTTTCAACAAACTTATTATAAATGCCACAAAAGTAATATTTGTTAAAACGTTTCCACTAGTTAACAACCAAAAGGTTTATATATTAGTATGTTACTTTCAACGTGTACATTTCTAGATGAAGAAAAACTTTTGAAAAAAAAAAAATTTACGTGTTGGCATATTTGTTTGGAAAGTAGTATTTACATATTTTTGTATTGTCAATATTATTTAACGAATTTATGTGTCAAAAACTAATTAATTTAATTAAAATTCACGAATTTAAAAAAAAAATGTGCAAAATAAGTTTTTAAACAGCACTTTTGTTTTCTTAAGTGTAATGCCTTTATTCAGTATTTGAAAGTAATAAATAAAAAATTATGATTCCAGCAAGATGTCTTTTGATAACACACGTCAGTGGATATAAATCTGACATCAAAAATGTGCTTATTATTCAATCAAACCAAAATAGATTGATTAATTTGATTGTTTTTCTCTCAAAATAAAAGAAACTGAATTCATAACAATTGTCTGGATAGTAATCTCCCCAAATAAACATTATAAACATTAGCTAGTCAATTCCTCTTCATTGTGGAACGATTGTTATACAACCAACATAGATGTATAGAAATGAAATTAAGAATTTAATTAAAGGTGATATTAAATATGAATGGGAAAATATTAAAAATTGACAATGCTGGTTTAGCAAGTAGATGGTGGATATAAAAGTGGGATATGTGAATATTAATAAGGGATGTACGAAAATAGAATGTTAACAATTTACAAAAAATTGTATTTTTTGATAAAATGGAACCACTTGATTAAGGAGCTAGAGAGCTTGAAAAGCTTTGGGGAATTAAATAATTTAATGTGTGTTTTAAGGAAGAAAAGAAGTTTTTGTTCATTGACCCAGTATGGCTACATTTTCAAACAATTTATAAAGCGGGTCACCTACACTTAAGAATATATATATATATATATATATATATTCTTAATATAATTCTTATATATATTATAATATATATCGTCTTAATATAATTCTTATATATATATATATATATATATATATATATATATGTATATAAAACTCATAGGTTGCTGGATGTGGGAGTGAAGATCTGGGAAACAGGAAGTATTTCCATCAATTTCTTTTTTGAAGAACAAGGTCTTTCAACATTAATGTTGAATCATTAGGCGCTAACAAACGAACAAAAAAAGACACATGCTTAGGCCAAGTGATGTATCTAATAATCACATTTGAAATATTTTAACTTAAATTCACTTACATACTAACATCAGTCAACCAAAAAAGGTCTATTTAAAAATATTAAAACCGAAGTAGCACATAAAAAGGAATATATTATAATTTCATTACTAGCGACTAGCAGAGAGAGAGGAGGCCTACTCTGCAGGCCTAGCATAGGAAACACCGTTTTGAGATGATGGTCTCTCCAGTTGAATTGTAGAAACGGAAACCTGAAATGTTCCTAATAAGGCTAAAAACCGGCTTTTGCCCTGCCTCACCAAGTTATAGCACATTTCAGGATTCCTGGTTAAGTAACCCCCTAGTTCCGGTTTGTCGGAATACACTTTTAAAATAATTGTTTGTATAATTCTGCCATCAACAAGTGCAACATTGCTTTATGAGATCAAATATTTACAATCTTCCGAGGCACCCGTGTGCGCCTTGTAGTTACTCCATCAATTCCTACAAAGTTTTCAAACCACTATTATCATTCGGTATAGAACGCCTGAGAGCCATGATAGTCCGGGGAGTAAATTATTAGTAACAGAACACTATGAGCTCTCAACTAGAATTGGTATTAAAAAGCGTAAACTTTAGCTTTTGCATGGAATGTTAAGTACATAGCAAAATGTCGATGATGTTAAAACTATGGGGCACAGAGTGTTCATTTATATGCCTCAAAACTGTCTTGAGACTTCATTCATGAACAATGTAGGAGTGGGCTAAAATATAAAAAAAAAAAAAAAAAAAAAAAAAAAAAGAAGAACTGAGATATTAGTTGAAGAAATATTTCATGGGGCAATAAATGTAAAAAATTAATCAAATTTTCAACAGGATTGGTTATGTAACATTTGTTGATCGGATTCACAATAACGGGGAAATATCGAACTTTCTATTTAACACCACTCTCGGTCCTGATGAACTTTAGTTATACCCAAAAAACTTAAACATCAAGTTTGGTAAATATTAAACGAAAATCACGACAGTGGTTTCAATTAAATATATCCATTAATAAAGGAAGAAGATTGAAGGTGATTTGAAGAATTGTTCTAAATATCGTGCCATGAGTAAAATCTCAATGCCTAAGGAAAATCAGCTAAAATCCAAAAGCAAGATACTGAAGCTTATATAAATACATTCATTAGCACGGACAACAAGAAAAATTCTAAATAAATATCAAAATAAAAAATAAATAGTTGTATTAAATTAAAATATAATTGAACAACAAGGATAGTGAACACTTTAAATTTAAATATAGCTATAACAAAGAAGGCCTCAACTTCAGAAAACCGTATAGATTTCCGAAAGTAATTTGATCTTGCTGGTATTCGTCTGCTGCAATTTTACCCAATACTAGGGAAAATTGCAAATACGAGTATACCTCTAGTTTTTCATACCTGGAAGTCAGACATTAAATTCAGTAAAAGCATTCCTAGGACTAGAGAATTTTGAGTTATGGCTACAACTTAACCTAAAGTTCAGTAAAAAACGGAAAAACGGCTCTGACCAATGAATATTTTAATTCGTCTGGCAGGGACGTAAATAAATGTCGCATATCTCTCTTTTCCTCTCTTTTTCATCTTCACTCGAACCCTCTTTCCTCTATAATTTTCTCCCTTCTGTGTTTTCTGAAACAGTCCACTGTCACAAGCGGAGTCATTTGAATCTCTCATTGCTTTAATAGCAATTTGCCTGGAAAAAAATAGATGAGATTAAAAGAAAAAAAAGGGAATTGGTTTTATCCATTTTTTCTAAATATTGCAGTGTGGTCTAAAGAAAAAAATATTCTTGGTAAATAAAACATTGTCCTCATTTTAATTTATTTCCTACTCATTTTGGAGTGATCTACTAAAGGTAGCTGCATATAAATAAATTAGCAGCACTACCAGCTCTTATTTATCGTGATGGAAACAGCCTGTAACACCAACATGCGCCGGAAGAAGTAATTTAACTTTGAAAATTGAAGCTACACATTCTTGAGAATTCTATTCCAGTTATTCATTCAGACGGAAGAGTAATGGATCCTTCTATTATCATAATGGTTTGACGTCACTTTGTTATCGGAACTTCGCCATATCTCCTAGTCGTTATCTAACTAATAACAGGTTCACATGAACCAATCAAGCATGACAGTGTTTATTTGAACCTCAAAAAAACAAAAAGAAAGTAAAAAGAATACGTTAACTTATATGTTTAAAAATTACAATGAAACATTAAAATATATTTTATAGTGCCTTCGGCACTTTCAAAACTTCAATATATTGTCGGAAATTCAAGAAGATGCAACTGTAGACTTATGTCATTAAAACTAGGTTTTCTATGAAGAAGTAAGAGTGTTGAGGGTGTGGTCGAGAATTGGATATTTGATAACTAAATATAGACGAAACATATATATATATATATATATATATATGTTTAATGTGTGTTTAAGAACTTAATTAGAACACCTTAATATGTAACTTTTAAGGCTGACATTTTATTCAAAAGTTATAGAAGAAGGATTTATTCATATTTTCTTTGTTCCCAATCGTGCTGGAGTTTCTTGACATCACCCCCCCCCCCTCCCCTTAATCTATTCCTTTATCTACTTTCGAATTGTGCAGTTTGTATGGGTTACTGGCGAATAATACACATATAAGCTGACACTGATAGCAATTGACATTATCTATTAGAATTGAATGTTTTGATACTTCCAAGGCCACAGACACAAATAAACCAAGCATGAGCATTAATAACGTAAACATCAATACTAACAGTTCAAATGAGAATCTAGTTACAAAATAACCGGAGAAAAATCCCAGATATATGCCAATTACCACTTCTCTTTACCCAACTCTTTTCTTTTCTGCTTGCTTGACTGCTAGACATTTATTTATTTCATGTTGAAAAAAATTCTATATATATATATATATATATATATATATATATATATATATATAGAATATATAAAATTGTAACCTCTGTCCGTACATTGATTTTCACCGCGAAATTTCACGATAACTTTTCGTTTCACATTTCATAGACACCATAACTGCAATTTGTTTCTTTGGTGTCAGTTTGTTTATTTGTTTGTTTGTTAATTTTCACGCATAAAAGGCTGAACCGAATTTTATGAAAGTTGGTATATATATTAAAACTAACCCAACTTAGACTTTAGGCTATGTTAACATTCTCTGTGACGAACAGGGGTAGGGGTTATAAGGGAGGGCTGAAATTAAAAATAGCAATATTTCGTTTGCTAATGCATTTTCGGCAATTATGCACATAACAAAAGTTGTTTATGTTGTTATCTGGAGTAACTTTTGTTATATACACTTTTGTCGTATACCTAAGTATAAATGAGTTATACATTAAAAACTACTGCGGAAGTCAACAATTTTATTTGTCACAAAAAACTCAACTGAACTAAACCAAACTCGGTATGTGAATTAGCACTAACGCCTTCCTTATAATAAGCTATACTAACATTTCTTGGGACGGGCAGGAGTGGGGGTTATAAGGAAGGCCTGAAATTAATAATAGTGATATTTCGTTTCCTATTGGGGTTTCGGCAAACATGCACATAACAAAAGTTGTTTATTTTGTTATTCAGAGAAATTTGCTTAACAATTCTTTGCAATATGAACTACCAGGTTCCTAACCTGGAAAAGTTAATTCAAATTATAATATATTATTATAATATTTTGTCCTTAATAATTTAAATCTATGCATAATGCACAGGAAACGGGAAATATGACAATATGGAGAACGTGAAGTCTTACATAAAAAATTAATTTTATTATTAACAAATCCAAAGAAACGACGGGTATTAACCCTAAACACTGGGAAGGGTAAATGTCAAAATATTGTGCAAAGTAAAGCCTTGCCAAAAAAATACCATCACCATCCAGCCTCAAAGGAATTCCCGGGGGAAGCCGGGTATCTGAGCTAGTATATATATAAAAAATTATAACTTAGGGGTATATGAATGTGATATCAAATGTGTAAATTTATTTTTCCTTCAAAATGTCACGATACTTTGTCGTTTCACATGGAATTGAATCGATATCAACCATTTTTGGCTGTGGTGTCAGTTTGTTTTTTGGTTACTTTTCACGCTACAAAACTTTATAACTACAGAACTACAGAATTTTATGAAACTTGGTACGTGTATTACTCTACTAACTCACCTTAGACTTTACACTATATTAATATTCTCAGGGACGAACAGGAGTGGGAGTTGTAAGGCATGAAGTGCCACAAATCACCATATTTCCTTTCAAAATAGTTTCTCGGCAAACATGTACACAACAGCAGGTGTTTAATTTGTCATTTAGAGTAATGTTCGTTATTTAGACTTTTGTCGTATACCTAAGCATAAAAGAGATATACACTAAAAACTATTGCGGGGTTCAACAATTTTATTGGGATCATACGACTTAACCGAACTAAACAAAACTCGGTATTTGAAATAGCAATAACTCCCTCTATGATTTTAAGCTATATTAATATTTCCAGGGAGTGGGGGTTTTAACGAAGGAATGAAATGAACAATCGCGTTATTTCGTTTCCTATGGGGGTTTCGGGGAAATCTGCGTATCGTAAAAGTTGTTTATTTTGATATATAAAGCAATATTTGAGGCGTTTGGTTTCAAAACCAGGTACACCCATTTTCAAAAATTTTTCAGGACTGATCAAAATAGATTTAATTTTTTAAAAAAGTCAGTTTAACAAATTTTTTTCATTATCTGCCGGTATTGATTTTGGAAGGATGTAGATGGTTTTGGAACATACGCGCCCAAAACATCATTTCCGGCATTAAAAACTTATGAAAAATTAAAAAAAAAATGTTCTTGAAAAAAACAGATGTACCTGCTTTTGAAACCAAACGCCTCATTTGTTATAAACACTTTTGTCGTATACCAAAGTATAAATGATACGCTAAAAACTGTAACGGGGGGCGACAATTTTGGTATAGGGCACAATAAGACGGAGCTGAGCTTAAGAATACTCAATTTGTGAATTACTCAACTCCTCCATGATTATAAGCTGTATTAATATTTCTTGTGGTGACAAAGAGGGTTGAAATGAAAAATCATGATATTTCCTTCCGGATTTGTTTTTCTGTAAAAATGCACCTAACAACAATTCTTTATTTTCTTAATTTGATTAACTTTTATTACTTAAGTTTTTATGAAATAAAACTCCATTGCCATGATATGCTCATTAAACTTTATTTTATTCTGGCATACTATGAAAAATGAGGTATAGTTTTTTAACTGATACAGTAGCTCTAAGTATAATTCGGGTTCGTATAATCATAAAACTTGCTTGGAAAAACACTGGAATAGCCTTTTTGCAATGAGTAGAATACAGTTTAAACCTTGCTAATGACACGGCGTAAGTTAAGGTAGTAGCATACTTGTCTAAGGAGAAATTTGCTATAAGAGTAAATAATGAGAGGAGCGGACAGCTGGGAGATATCAGAGCTGATTGCCTTGTTCAATCTGAGGTAAGCTACTCACGTGTAATCTCTCTAATGCTTTCTCTCCTATTGTGAGTTCCCTCTTTTCTGGACCGCAACATGCCTTTTCTGCTACATTTACGACACTAATTGTTTTATTTCCATAGTTGCTGTAGTGTCCTTTCTTCCTCAGTAACATTCCTCCTGGGGAAATTTGTCTTGTTCAAAACGTCTCATTTCTGTACACTCTGATTCCAAATATTAGCCTCTTATATAAACAACCGTAGTATTTAACTTTAAGGCTTCAATTAGTTATTGACGAGTCAAATAAAAGTATATAAATGTTTAGCATCCTTTTAGTGGGGTTTATTTAAAAAAAGGAGCTATTTAGGTTCCTCATATAACAAAATTACACAAACATTCCTTCAAATCGAAGTGCGATGTTCGAATAAATGTAATGCATATTTCTAATAATCATGTTGTTGTGGTAAGAGTTGGGTTCTGTTTACTTCCTTGTACAACTAAAAGGAAGTATTGTAACCGCGAAAAGTTTGAAATCCACTATTCGTTTTAGACCCCCATTTCGAGTGGTTTCGGTAATACATCAGAATGTACCTAACTCGTATAACTCAAAAGCAGCTAGTATTAGACTTCCATATTGGGCTTCAGATAGCTCTTTCAGGCATTTTGAGAAAGTAGGTCTGTTTCAAGAATGGAGGGGGTGGGGGGGGGGGGTCAACGATCTAGGTCCTAAAAAGTCCGAAGAAACGGCAAACAGAAGTTATGAAAATTCAAATCATAAAATTTTTCTCAATGAAGAAACTGCTGAAGCTGATAGCCAAGTCATCCTATAACTCTCTACAGAGTGCTCAGCGAAGAAGTCTAAATCATCTAACCTATGCTTCTTTTTATTCTAATAAACTCAAAACAAATGAGCAAGTGTTATTTAACTCTTCTACTTATTTTATGGGATCTTTGAAAGTAGGTACAAAAAAAAAAAAGAAAGATTTTTGATGTAATACAAAGAAATCAAATTCATTAAAAAAACGCTAGGAACGATCCTGAGATTTTTTTGGTAGTGTACAATGATGTCACACGAAGCAACTGAAATCATTAGCACGTTATGCTGTAAAATAAAATGTTTATCCACATTTGTATAATTAAATGTATGTATAAATAAAAAATATATATTAGAAGACATTTGATATCACCTTCATATTCCCTTATAATGGGAGGATCTCTTTCTTACCTGGAGAATATCACCTTATCCTGTTCTGATACATTAAATTTATTTAGAATATTATTAAGAATTTATGCTCATCCTTTTGTTACGAAACCTAGAATATGTTGAGATGTTTTAAAAATCACCGTGCTTATTAGGGCGACATTGAACATCTCTGAAAGAAACTATTTTTCCTGTGAAATTTGTTTTCGTTCTGCTTTTATCTCTTAGTTGGACATAACACATCCCCCTTATAATGAATGGAGGTATGAAGATAAACCGACTCATAATTACAACTTCCATAGCTGATTCCATGAAGGATGCTTTTATAAAGAAGATGAATGGTATCATAAATATTGAAATAAACTGAATATATTTGTTGCAATGTGACCAATTTTATTTCTGAACAATGCTATAAATATATAAACAAGGCTACGTACTACATAGCTTTGTTAACGTTGAGTTCTTACTAGCATCACAATTTAAGAAAGATTTTCCATTACTGTGGCAGATTATTTATAAGTACGGATTTGACATTTTGTTTTAACAGAACACCCTGAAAGGTAGATTTTAATAAAAAGCAATTTAGTGTATTTAAAAATTAAGTATGTAGAGTAACTCAATAGAAGAAAAAAATGTTCTGATTTCAGATTCTTCCTTCAAGTTCCCTATCTGTTTCAGGTTCCATTTTTGCAAATTAACTTATAAATTACTGTGGTTATTATAATGTAATAGCTAAAATTTGGTCAATTCTCTGCATTTCTCACTGGTTAGTACTTATATTCCCAGTCAGCTCGCAGCTTGCCCTAATCTTCTACAGTCAGCTGAAACTTTCAGTATCTGTCTTCGAGTATCATGTTTTTAAGCCTTATCAGGCTTATTTAACACTTCCCCCTCCCATAGACATTCAGTGTCAAACGTATTTAAAAATTAAGAAGAAAACACGAAGACAGATTTCGTTCCACAAACAATGTATTTATCGGCGACATAACGTTTTCACAGTAAGAGCTCCATAAACAGTGTCCTGTCAACACACAAGCAACATGAATAATAAACAATTATAGCAAGTTAACAAAAAAAAAATATAATGTATATACTAAACATTTTCCCTTAATATATAAAAATATTTTTTTTTTATGAATCAGCAAGATAAATGTGTTAATATAATAACGAGGCTATAAATTACGATAACCCAGTTTTACGTAGATAAGTACAAAAAAAGTGTATCTCGCAGGCGCTGAGTAAACTGTGGTTATAACACTTGTGATCTAATCTTACACTTTTTCTCTATTTCTATTTAAAAAAAAAAAACCCATATATATACAAATTTTTAACGGACCACATTTTCGTCATCTAAGTAGGATCGATGGACATTTGAGGAAATATTTTGAAAATATCTTCATGAGTACGACCTCAATAGCTAAATTCCCTAAAATCTGCTAAAAGGCCTAAAACAAACTAAACACTGAAAACACAACAAATAAGCGTAAATTGTAATAGAGAGGGAAGGCTTGCATTAAAGTAGCTGGTCTCGAAAAAATTTATAAATTAATTAAAATGTTTAGTATTGATTTAATTGCATATTTTTTATGTTGCCTGAGTGTAGACAGGGCCCTGACGATGGAGCTGTTACTCCGAAAGCGCTGATAAATGCATTGTTTGTGGAAGGAAGGCTTGTCTGTTTTTTTCTTTTTGATAACTATCTTATCTGTCCTGCACTTCTCTTTTTTAAAAAAAATCTATTAATTAATTATTAAATATTCTATACTGATTAATGATATATTTTGCACACTGGGAGTATATTCGGTTGTGAGAAATATACTTTAATGTTTAGGAAGGAAAATTCAAAATCAAGAATGTGTAATGTTTCCACTGACATATTTTTTAACTGTTATTGAATATTTTCTGAACACATATAATTACGATAAAATTATGAGTATTATTAAACTTTTAAAGAACATTCATTTCAATTTATGTTTAATTATTCTCATATATTCTTCTTGTATAGATTCTATACAACTTCTTGTACAGATAGGTTTGAACATAACTCACAGCTCTTGAATATAGGAGGGAAAAATTGTGGAAAGAGCTGAGAAAGAAAATTGGGATAGGATGTGTGGGATATAGCTGTTAGCTGTATCCTATGAGAAGAGGGGTGTTTTTGCTGTCTCGAACAAGGCAAGTATTTCATTCCTTCAGGGAATGTGTTGTATAGCCTCTGTCAATAGCCTACCAGCCTACTGTAATACCTCATTCGACCGAATGGAGAGGTTCCTCCTTCTCACACTCCAGATGTGAACAAATTCTCTAAGGCTCTTTGTTGTGCTTTATAGGATTTATCGGAATACATCGAGTCATCTTATATTTGAATACATAATCTCTTTACAATTCAGATTCACGTAATAAAATATATTAATAATAAAAAAAAGCACTCAAACAGCTGCTTCAGAAACAATGGAGAATTCCGATGTGAAATTCAACAACAAAATCGCGTTTCACATAAAGGCTGAAATGAGCATTCTAGGGCAAAACAACTCTAATCCCATTGGGGTACAGACGCACAGTTGCAAAAATACTAGAAAAAAAATTGACTCCATGATATGGACAAGGTCTGAGGAATGTATTTCAATCTCGACGCCTATTTTTAAAATATCTAAAATATCTGGGCTTGTCATATTTAGCAGGCTTCCCATAAGAGAAATCAGCTATTGAGGTTGTACTCATGATGCCATTTTTAATTTTTTTTTCTTTCAAAAATCCAATGATCCTACCTAGGAGGTGACGAAAATGAGGTCCGTTAAAAATGAGGTCCGTTAAAATTTTTTATATCTGTATCTATTATATATATATATGTGTGTGTGTGTGTGTGTGTGTGTTTGTATATGTTACGCTCTATTGTCTTATCTTTATCAAATTCAAAATCTAAGCCTTTCGAAATGCCAGAAGAAAGTTCGTTATCGGTTAAAGACGTGGCGAAAATGAGGTCCGGTAAAAATTCCATATATATATGTATATATATATATATATATATATATATATATATATATATATATATATATATATATATAGAGAGAGAGAGAGAGAGAGAGAGAGAGAGATTAATATATTTGACTGTTAACGCTCTAGCGGTCGTAATTATTGTTTGATCGTTACCGAACTATTTGTCATAAGTAGTTTAAAATCTAAACGTTTTATGAAAAAAATTAAGGTCAAGTTACGGCAGTTAGTTTACGGTCGTCGTCAAATTGGACTGTAGGGAGGGGGGTTAGAGGGGGAATTTTGAAAATTCACTATATCTCCCTTCGAAAGATTTTATATCCAATCTTATTGCAGATTTAATTGTCTATAAATGTTATTATTATTATCTATATAAATATACATACATATATTCTCTATCTTGAATATTAAGCGATACATTTGCATTTTTTAGTTTGCGGCTTTCAGTAAACACCCACTCCTGCTCATGTCATAATAACAATAAGCTGTTATATTATGAAGATCTTTATTTGAAGCCTAAATTCCAAGTGTTCCTCTCATTAAAATTTTACGTTTCGAGATGAATCCAAATACGTGTCGCATGTGGGAAATCTGCTTAGTTGTCGCAGCCCCTGCGTGACTGACTTTTGAGTTTGTACCCATGGCTCGGTACTTATGACAAATAGTACGATAAATGCACAATTTAAATTAAGTACTGGTTTCGTATATCAACAAATCAATGTAACCATGAAGACTTTCAAAATCAGCAAGGATAGAAAAACACTTGACTGGAGGCCTCCTGTGTTGCTAAAATATCACCATTAGAGATCGGCGAAATGACAGTTGAATTTCAAATCAAGATTAGTCACCTTGAAATCGTTTTTTTTAAAAATTCATAGCATCTCAATTTTAAGATTTAAAAAGGAATCCCATTTACCTTAATAGCACCTCAGATATAAGTTTTAATATTCATTTAAAACTTTTATGCCCAATTATATTTGGAGGTCCTGGAATCGAATATTTCAAAATTTGAAATTTCAGCTTTACTGTTGATGTCTTATTGTGTTCAAAGTGGGGTCATGGGAGGGAGTATTTAAAATTGAAAATATTTAAATAGAATTGTCTGCGAAAAATTCTAAGATAGATGGCATTTAGCAGATTTTCCTTAATGGAAATCAGCTAATGAGGTTGTACTTATGACGCGATTTTCGAAAAACATTCCTCAAATGCCCATCGATCCTACCGAGTAAGTGACGAAAATAAATGAGGTCCGTTCAAAATTATATATGTATATGTATATATATATATATATATATATATATATATATATATATATATATATAAAATTGTAACCTCTGTCTGTACATTGATTTTTTTCGCGAAATTTCACGATAACTTTTCGTTTCACATGTCATAGACACCATAACTGCATTTTGTTTCTTTCGTGTATGTTTGTTTGTTACCTTTTCACGCATAAACGGCTGAACCGAATTTTATGAAACTTGGTATGTATATTACTACTAGCCCAATTTAGACTTTAGGCTATATTAATATTCTCTAAGACGAACAGGAGTGGGGGTTATAAGGGAGGCCTGAAAATAAAAATAGCTATATTTCGTTTCCTATTGCATTTTCGGCAAATATGCCCATAACAAAAGTTGTTTATTTCGTTATTTAGAGTAACTTTTGTTATATGCACTTTTGCCGTATACGGAAGTATAAATGAGTTATACGCTAAAAACTATAAAGGGAGTCCACAATTTTATTTGGCACAAAAGACTCAACCGAACTAAACCAAACTCGGTATGTGAATTAGTACTAACGCCATTCTTATAATAAGCCATACTAACATTTCTAGGGACGGGCAGGAGTGGGGGTTATATGGAAGGCCTGAAATTAAAAATAGCGATATTTCGTTTCCAATTGCTTTTTCAGCAAATATGCACATAACAAAAGTTGTTCATTTTGTTATTTAGAGTAACTTTTGTTATATGCTTTTTTACCGAATACGGAAGTGTAAATGAGTTATACGCTAAAAACTGTAGCGGTAGTCCATAATTTTCTTTGGCATAAATGACTCAACCGAACTAAACCAAACCCGGTATGTGAATTAGCACTAACGCCTTCCTTATAATAAGCCATACTAACATTTCTAGGGACGGGCAGGAGTGGGGGTTATAAGGGAGGCCTGAAATTAATAATAATGATTTCCTATTGGGGTTTCGGCAAATATGCACATAACAAAAGTTGTTTACATTGTTATTTAGAGAAATTTGCTCAACACTTCTTATCAATATGAACTACCAGGTACCTCACCTGAAAAAATTAATTCAAATGTATGTCAATATTTTCTCCTTAATAATTCAAATCTATGCATAATGCACAGGAGACTGGAAATATGACAATATGCAGGACAGTGAAGTCTTACATAAAAAAAATAATTTTATTATTAACAAATGCCAACAACGGGAATTAACCATAAACACTGGAACGGGTAAATGTCTAAATATTGTGCAAAGTAAAGCCTTGGCAAAAATTACCATCACCATTCAGCCTCAAATGAATTCCCAAGCGAAGCCGGGTATCTGAGCTAGTATTTATATATATATATATATAACTATATGTATATTTATTATATATATATATATATATATATATATATATACTAGCTCAGATACCCGGCTTCGCCCGGGAATTCATTTGAGGCTGAATGGTGATGGTATTTTTTAGCAGGCTTTACATTGCACAATATTTTGACATTTACCCGTCCCAGTGTTTAGGATTGATACCCATCTTTGCCGTGGATTTGCTAATAATAGAATTATTTGTTCGATAAGGCTTCACAGTCTTCGATATTTTTATATTTCCCGTCTCTTATACATGTAAATATCGTGAATTTTTATTTCAGGCCTCTCTTTTAACCCCCCTCCCGTTCGAACCTAAAAATTTTAATATAACTTATAATCATGGAAGAATTAATGCTAATTGACATACCGAGTTTTGTTAAGTTCGGTTCAGCCGTTAGTGCCCGCTAAAGTTTTAACGTATAACTCATTTATACTTAGGTATACGACAAAAGTGTATATAACAAAAGTTAGTCCAAATAACAAAATAAACAACTTTTGATATGTTTATATTTGCGGAAAAACCAATAGGAAACGAAATATCGCTATTTTTAATTTCAGGCTTCCCTTATAACCCCCACTCCTGCCCGTCCATAGAAATGTTGGTATGGCTTATTATAATGAAAGCCTCACTGCTAATACACATACCGAGTTTTATTTAGTTCGGTTGAGTCTTTTTTGGCAAATAATATTGACTCCCGCTATAATTTTTAGCGTATAACGCATTTAAACATCGGTATACGACAAAAGTGTATATAACAAAAGTTACTCTAAATAACAAAATAAACAACTTTTGTTATGTGCATATTTACCGCAAAACCAATAGAAAACGAAATATCGCTATTTTTAATTTCAGGCTTCCCTTATAACCCCCACTCCTGTTCGTCTCAGAGAAAATTAATATAGCCTAAAGTCTAAGTTGGGTTAGTAGTAATATACATACCAAGTTTCATAAAATTCGGTTCAGCCGTTTATGCGTGAAAAGGTAACAAACAAACAAACAAACAAACAAACATACACGAAAGAAACAAAATGCAGATATGGTGTCTATGACATGTGAAACGAAAAGTTATCGTGAAATTTCGCGAAAAAAAGCAATGTACAGACAGAGGTTACAATTTTATATATATATATATATATATATATATATATATATATATATATATATATTTGTATTTGTATGTTACCGTTATAGCTGTAGAAAAGTTTTGTTTGATCATTACGAAACTCAATATTTAAACGTTTTATGTAAAAATGAAGATAGAGTTCATTAATGTCTTAAATTGGAAGTTAAATAAAAGGAAGTTCCTAAAACTAAGGAATTTATCTAAAAAAGACAAAAAAAATACATATCCTTGTGCCAATCATGCTTGAGAAGGACTCCTTCTGCCAATAACGTAGGCAGAGTCCTTTTTGTTTATGATTTGCTTGAAAATTGTGTGGTCATTAAAATATAATTAATTAAAAGTATCATATAAATAAATGTTTTCGTAACAGCAAGTTTCAGGCATTTATTACTACATTTTCAGAGAAACTGTAAATAAATTTTTATTCAATATAGGCAGGAGAAAAGTAATTAATTCTTTCGTAATGTAATATCTGTCTATTTTTTTATCCCTTCTTTCTCACAACTTCGCCACGAAATTCAATTCTCGGGTGTTGCGTAACGACCTGAAATGAGCCAGACATCAATTACCTAACATTCTAGACTCTATCCCTCTCTTAGTAAACATCCACATAAAAAATACTATAAACTAAAACTGCTCATCAGAGATTGAGCAATACTTTATTCAGATTAATGTGAAAAGGGATCTCAGGCTAGCCATGTGAACTTAATCGCACTTGACAGACCTATAGTCTTCAGTTCGCTTGCGATATAGAAATATGTTTGGAAACGAACTCTTTAAATAAAATCCTCAGCCCTGCTTTGCAACAAAAGGATGGCAACCTACAACCAATTATCCATAGTAACAAAAAGTAGAGTTAATAAATAACATATATAAATGTGAAAATCGGAAGAGTAGTAATGTCAAAAACCTTTATTTATGTTCGATTATACAAAATATATAAAAATAAAAATTGATTAAAAGACTCTTTGTTTATTTAAATTGATAAATTATTAGTTCTCTCTTTGCAAGGTTCATTCAAGCTGGGTGATTCAAACGTGAATACGTTTCTTCACTAATCTAATAAACAAATACCTGCAGTATTTCCCTTTATCATTGTATTAGTAAAAGATTATAAACAATAATTTTGACGGGGAAACTGCCATTTTTTATTAACATAGGTGAGTTAACCCAAAATATTCGCACATGCCAGAGGCACAACTTTAAAAAGGATGCAAAGCGAGAGTGGGGCCCTTGCAATCCTGAAGTGGGAGGAGTCGATGCAGTGTTTGCCCGTACAAAACAAAGTAAAAAAAATGCAAGGAAGAAAATTTGACCCTTGGAAACAATTATCCCAATTGGACGTACATCTCTCGATCCAGAGCCTAATAGAATGGGCAGGAAAACAACCACAAACTCTCGAAAACTTTCTTCTTTCTTTCTGTTGTGGAAACATAGTTTCAGTTGCATAACATTATCTCTTTAAGAACTAGACAACGCATTATCTCACTCATTCAGGTTTTCTCATCTAAAGTTCAAGAGGTGGGATTCCATTCAGCCTACAATAGATTATGCATCTTCTAAATAACATGTGTTTCGCCTTATTGGAGCATTTGTTTACAGCCTACAGTGACTGTAGTAGGTGTTCGACATATTTAAAGAAGTATAAAATGAGTTTTTTGCATCAAAAGATTCAGGAAACCTTTGAAACAAAGGTTGCGTCAAGTGATCAGAAAAATTGACAAACTGAAAAGTAGGTGAAAAATTAATCATTATGATCCGTGCCTTACACTGCGAAGATGCGACCTAAAATGAAATGTACATTTCAGGCCCGATAAACCATTAATGTGTCTGGCATTTAATTTAAGGTCCACTCTATCCCTGTAGAAAGCGTTTCCTGACTTCAGTTTACCAGCTGAAGTCTTGGAGACATTGAAACAAAATGTATTTAGTGCTTAACCTCTTAAATAAGTGAAAGATATCTACTTACGCCGAACAAAGCTAACCTATGGAAATGTCATAGTCGAATGGAGCAGAACATGCCAAATTCATAACATTTCTCTTATTATGTGTCCTAAGAAAAATATAATATAATCAACATAATTGAAGGTAGACCATTAAAACCAGCTGGGTTTGCTTTAGGGGAAGTGAATTTATTTATATTAAAACCGCGTTCTCTACATTTTTAAGTAAATTCCCTTATTGCGCAGCTTCTCTGAGATACATTTCATATAACTGTTTAGATTAGTAAAAAGAATAAATAGAAAAAGAAAAAAGTTGACTTCATAAGGACATGTATGATTAATAATTTCGCAGTGACTTTCAAAAAATAATTGAATTAGGTTAGTGATTTCAGAAATGAAATATTTATTTTTATGTTTTAATCCTTTAATAAAAGGCAAGTATAACTTAACTATTGAAACCTCTTTTTTTATAGCATTGGAATTTGTTGATGTAAAGTGGATCTGGGAGTGACAGAGTGAGAATTAGCAGGGTACTATATCAATCTACCTGTGACAGGATGTAGCTGTGAATGGTGCCGCCATGGGCTTACAGGCGTACCACCTTGCAATTCAATCTGCCTAAATGTTCTCTATTAGCCATAATGAGCCATAATCCTTGCCTCTAATGTGGCTCTAGTAGCCGCTAATCCAATTTCGTTTTCACCATTTTCCATGCATTTCAACAGCCTCATGATTCACGATTGGTGCAGTAAGATAGAACTGGAGAGCAACACTTTATCAAGTTATTTCATTAAATATAATTGAAATTGTATTTTAAGTGATATATGTACCAGAATAATGACTAATCTTAGCAAATTGTCTTTAGGAGAAATCAACTTTTGAGGTTGAACTTTTAACGTTCTTTCGTCAAGTAAAGGAAATTGTTTAAAACACAACACTGTTTTTATTTAATTGGACTACGTAGACATTGAAATTTATATAAAAAAAAACTATATAAACTTGAGTGAAAGGAATTAAATTTAGCAGAACTCACATATTGTTGTTAGCATCACATAACCAAAAATAAGACTGAAGAAACATTAGCATTCACAATTTTCTTTATATATATATATTTGTCTGGTAATGCTCTAGTGTTCGCAATTTTTGTTCAACCGTTCAAAATTTGACATTTAAACGTATTATGTAAAACTAAAGATTGAGTTCGAGAGGGAGGAATTAACCCCAAAAGATGTCGAAAGCGACCAAAAACCTTCTATGCCAAGCCCAAAGAAGAGCTCTCCTAATGGTAACCAGGGCATATCGGACAGTTTCGAGCGATGCATTGCAGGTGATGGCTGGCCAGCTTCCGATAGACCTGGAGGTAGCAAAGCGGGTTGCTATATACCAAGCCGTCAGGGGATTGCCTTACAAGACAGGAGAACCATATTGAAGAAACCATCTGGGACAGTTAGCAGAGTCGCTGGACCAACTCCAGCAAAGCTAGGATGTCCTACAATTTTTTCCCCGATGTCAGGACTAGAACTAAGCTGGCGTGGTACGTCCCAGATAACTTCACCAGCCAACTTATCAGTGGTCACGGGGACTTCAACAACAAGCTACACTTCTTCAAAAGAAAGGAATCCCCATTGTGCTCGTGTGGCGAGTTGGATACGGCTGACCATGTGATCCTCCAAAGTCCGCGTTTCAACGCCAAGCGTATTCGGCTAATGAGTGCTTTCTCATATGTTAACTGGGCTCCTGAGAGTTACCATATGTTGGTAAACGACGCAGATAGATTTTCAGCCTTCAGGACCTTTGCCCAAGATGTATTGAAAACGAAGTAAAACTGTATTTATTTGTAAATTATATGTATATATGTTTTGTTTAGGTTAGTATTTAGGCTTTAAGTATGTAGGCTAGTTAATTAGGCTCTTGCTGCCACTTCTCTGAATAGAGGCAAAGGAGTCGCAGCTGCGGGTTCCCCTAGGACTTTTCGGACTTAAACTAAATCTCCCAAATATTGCACTTTTATGCTTAGCTGTGCTCGGTGAGCACACAAACACACACACACACACACACACACACACACACACACACATATATATATATATATATATATATATATATATATATATATCTGTGCTATTCGTTATATTGATGTTAAATTTATTTGTAAGCAACTTAGCCTTGAAAAATGTAAAAATTAAAATGAATATCGAATAAAATTTGTATCAAAATGTGAAAACAATTCATGAATAAACCAATAATAATGAAGGCAATAAGAGGAGGTCCGTGGGTATAATATTCGCAATAATTTTAATTGAACAATGGGAGTTATGGGAAAACTCAAAAACAGAAAAATATAAATACTTACCTTGGATTGAATGAGCGCAGCTTGGAGCAAATGGGGAACTTATATGACAAGGATAGGATATTTGGGCGAGGAAGATTTAGGTCATGAACTCACTCTGAATTGTAATTTCTGGCCGTAAATCATGAGCCAGATGAACAATGACTGATGAATAATTTAAAGCTGTGACTACTGCATAGACAGAAGATGATAGACTGGATAATTTACTACGCTTGTTCACTCGGAACTGTTAGGAATGAGAGAGAAGCAATCCCTAGGAGGATAGTCTAGCAAGGCTGACAGGGCTATCGGCGACAATTATTGCATCCCGTATTAAGATGAGAAACTACAACTAAGCTAAACTAGCATGAAATAGTGTTTTATGGATTACGTGCAAAAAAATTATACTCACCAAGGGGTATGACCAATTCTTTACTTAGCAATTGTGTGGAAGGTGTTAGACGTTAGAATTTAGTGTGAACAGTGATTAAGGGAATAAATTCCCCGAAACGTCAGTATAGTCATAGTTTTTGTTTTTGTCAACAACTAGAACGATTTTCACAAAATCTACCTGGAGTATGTTACGGGCATCTTTTATTATTTTCATTATATTATAAATGAGACCAACACGCGGTCTAGTACGATTACCCACCAAACTTCTTAGACAAACATAGACTTATATGAGGTCGGCAGGGAAGCGGCAGAATAGATAGGATATAGGAAGTAACCTCCACCCCGTGGTGAATAGCCCAGAACGTGATGTAGATTTTTTGTATATTTCCTCAAAGAATAAAGTGAAATTCGAATAGTTTGTGTAGAAAATACTGCAGCTAGTAAAGCGTGTAATAATTTGATGTTCCTATTCCGTCTTCTGTGTTCAATAGTTTGGCGACCGAATTCGTTTAACAAGCATTTTGCAGAACTCTGTTGACACCATGGGCTAAGTAGTCGACTGTTATGTTAGTGTAACAGGATGCATAAGAAAATGTTTCACACTATATAAGTTTAAATCAGTGACTGTTAAATTGTGCAAAATACGATAAAGATCATATCGATATCTTGTAAGACTCAAGAGTTTGAGAGCCGCTAAAGAGATAATGAAACGGAGAAAAAGCCCCCAATCTCATTAAGATTTCTCGTTTCTTCCATGCTCGCCATCTTCCTTGCACCCTTACGCCTAATATAGAACTCTCTCAGCATTGCCCTCACTTCCTCGCTAATTAAATGCTTAAAGCACTTGCCTTTTCTGTTCCCCGCTCCTACATAGAGATGAAACGGGGCTACACTGAACGTTATTAGACACAGATTCAAATACTAATTTAAAATTTGCCTTATCAGATCAGGGAGAGGGAGGAATAAGATTAAATGGTACTTTTTAACTAAAGCCTAGACATTAATTAAAAACTTCTTAGAGCTCATGATTAAGAAATAAACATAATTGAGATAAAAAATATTTAAAGTTACATCATAAAGTTAACACTATAATTTCAAAAGTTTCAAGCTACTAAATATTGCAATATATTTTGTTTTTTTACCTAAAAGGTTTAGGGCATATTTATTAAGTGAAATAAGTCATTATATGAAATGAAGTTCGCTAATAATAAATTAATACCTATTATTATTACACAATTTGAAGAAAGACAAGTTAATTTTGATAAATTGGTGTAAATATTGTTTGTAAAAGTCGTAATCACTGTGTATGTCGTGATTGGTTAGGTAAGAATTTGGGATGATAGTTTTGTCTTGCATTTCGGTCTTAAATTTTTCACAGTCAATAGCTCTAATAATGAGTCTTGTGGGGGTGGTGGTACTAGTTTTGGTCTGGCCTGTAATGTTATTATTGCTGGAAGATGGTCTGAGTCCAGGTGTGTCAATGTGTCTTGGAGTATAGGTATCTTGAAGTTCTGTATTACTGTTATGTCTAAAATGGGTTGATATCGTCTTTGTGTCGGATAAAACGTGAGCTCGTCTGGTGCTGTAATAATAAGTCCTAAGTTTTCGGAAATAGTCGTGAGTTGTGCCCCATTATAGATTTGTTTTATACGTCGCCAAGAGACATGCTTACTATTGAGGTCCCCAACCAAATAGGGACACCGATAAACGTTTTTTCGAAATCTTTTTGAATACGCCTCTTGCCAGGGCGGTGTAAGCTGATATTCTTAGAATACTGTTATCGTGGAGAATCAACCCCAGACCAACAGCGTTGAAACGATTAAGGGTTGGAAGCAGTAAATGTTGGTGGGTAATGGACTTTTTTACTAATATAGCAACTCCTCCAAGTCATGTTCTTGGTCTGTTCTATATATATTGTATCTTGGAGTTCGGTATTTGTCATTGTTTATGAGGTGTGTCTCAGTTATGCATGCGATGTCAATGTCATGTCTATTCAGGAAATAGTTAGTAAGTTAATACGTTTTGTCTCCTTTTTAGGCCGTTGACATTCCAGTTGAGTGGAGAAAGATTTCTTATATTAATCACTACCATGATTAACTGAAAGTAAGTGGGTTAAAAGCTGAGTTAGAAATGATTTTATTTTAGGAATAATTGGTTTTATTATACTAAGTAGTATGTCTGTCAATTCATAGTCAGAGTGGGTGGTTGCGTCACTGGGTTTAGGTGGTCTGTTGGTGAGGTGGCCTGTTTGTCCAAGCATTCGGTCTAGGGCGGAGTGTCGAGGAGTCAGGGTCTGAAGTTGATGATGGGGGTGGTGGGGGTGGCGGTGACTGGCGAAGGTCTTTTTTTGAGGACTTATTTTTAGATAGCAGAGATGTCAAAGTTTTGAACGCTTTACATCACCTTTAGTTCGCATTGTAGTTTTCTCCACTTTTATGGGTTTGGCTTGATTATTAATAACAGCTTATTTTAGGCTGTACCTGTTTCGCTTTGGCTTGGGCTCTAAGAAGACGTTAAATTCAGTCTCCACTGATGCCTGCTGTTCTTGAGTTAGTTGAGAGGGGTTAGACAGCTCTGGGAACTCGCTAGAGGTAGCTAGAGGTTGTCATGGCAACGTCTTTTGTAACTTCATCGCTGAGGTTAGCTTCGTTACTCATTTTGTTCCTTCAACTTGCCTTACCGAAGAGGTAAGAGAAAATCCTTTGACAAAATGACGAAGCTAACCTCAACACTTTAAGAAGAAAGATGAAGCCGCGCCAGATTTCACTATTTTCGGAAAATACACTGTCTAATATACTGTATACAACAGAATAAATACAGAGCACAAATTTCACTTGTCTACGAACTCAGCACGAACTGCTGATCTCTACAAAATTCGATAATTAAATATTTTAAAACAATAAAATAAAAGAGCTGTGGTCCACACGGGAATGACTTAAAAAGGGTTGTGGGGAAGGTCAAGCACAAAAATCATGAATTTCTCTGATCGTATGCATTGGATTAGAGCATTTCGCCGAACATTATTTTCTAATATGTTATGGTAACAGTGAAATCATATAAAAATATAATAAATGTGTTTCGGACTCCCTTTAAGCGCCTCCTTTCTAAAGAACATGTCGTTCAAATTTCATCAACGGTAAACACACACACACACACACACACACACACACTCAAAAATCCTTAAATATTAGACATCTCTATCAGCATTTGGTGAGGTTAATCTTCCTGCCTATAAGGCGAACTGTATAAAAAACGTACTCATTTGTCTCAATAATTTTGCGATATATTTATCAAATAAATTGGGCTGTCCGCAAAACATAACTGAAAATTTATGACTTTATTAATGCTATATTAAGAGACTCTTGAAGGAACTATTAGTCTCTTTGTTATGGAATTGGGACATGGTCCTTGTGGGAGCTAGGGTGAAGTGTACTCCCAGAACCTAGACGGTCTGGCTGGTGAAATGGGTTACCACGCCCCCTGAATTGCAAATATCCGGGAACAAATCCTCAGCTAACTCAACTCCAACCAACGACATCCAATATAGACCTGTTTTAGATTATACGAAAACTTTGAATACTCTTAATGACTCATTTAAACCAGTCATGAAGATTTTATTTATTTATTCCTGGACACGGGCCGACCAGAATTTTCTATCATAGATTCGACTTATCTATAATAGAGTAAATGCGACTGCTACTATCAACAAACACGACCTACTACACAACAGTTGTTAGGACTATAATAATTTAAATCATACTATGGCAAGGGGTCTTTGGCAATTAGGAGACTGTTATTTATTTAAGTATTAAAATGAATTTGATACGTATATGAAGTCAGTAGATATTAATATGTTATAAAGCTTTAAATGTGATCATTCAACCGTACTGAATTAATAAGATATGTCTTTATTATAATTATTATTATTTTATTTAAATTTTAATTTCTTTAGATATAATTTACATACAATACTGTTAGATAGTAAATCGTATTATTATACAGCATTGAAGGATGGGGAAATGAAATATAACTCAAATAAATGGTTTACTAAGTCAGTAGGAAAAAAATGTTGACAAGACCAAATAATTGAATGGAACATGTTGAGAGAATAAAAATGTAGGAACGTAAATAAAAATAATTGGCCTGTGAGACCTGAAGATAAATTTATCACCCATCATTTTCCTTAGTATTTCTGTATCCCCTGGAATTAGAGAGTTTATTTTTTAAAATTTTTAAACGAGACGAAAGTCTCATTTCGAATGACACTTTTAATTCAATTAAGACGTATTAGATGAAGACATTTCAAGACAAACAAAACACCTCATCATAGATGCATAACAAACCGACTGGACTAGCACAAGTAGTGCCACAAACTACGCACTATTAGGAACACTATTTGCATGTGGCCTTCAAGTTTCAGAAGCTCTAGGAGAGTAGAAGTAGTGATCTCGGAATTTAGAATAGGCCACATTAAATTAATACAAAAAGGTGGTAACCTGCTAGAAAAGGGTGGTAACCTGTAGATAACCCGTCCCAATTAGCCTTAGTTGCAAAAAGTGGACGTTAATAAATAATAATAATAAATTAATACACTCATACTTAATGAAAAAGACTGACAGACCCAACTTGATCATCTTGTATCATTCCCTTGACGATAAGACATATACTGTCAGAATGCCGAAAATGACAACATCAGGACTTCCCCTATGGCTTACAAGAACTATTGACGAAAGGCAGCCCCACATTAACAACACATTCTCATGCCTACACAAAATTCAAACATACGACAAAATTTAACATACAAATTAAGTGGTATACAACAAGACTTCAAATTATATGCATTAATTGTATTATGTGTTTGTATTTGTACAATATTTTGACATTTACCCGTCCCAGTGTTTAGGGTTAATACCCGTTGTTGGCATTTGTTAATAATAAAATTAATTTTTTATGTATGTCTTCACTGTCCTCCAAATTGTCATATTTCCCGTCTACTGTACATTATGCATAGATTTCAGTTATTAAGGACAAAATATTAACAAAGATTTGAATTAATTTTTCCAGGTGAGGTACCTCATAGTTCAAATTGGAATGAATTGTTGAGCATATCAATATTTCTACGCAAATTACTTGCTCCAGATATTGTTCCTGGAGAAATGTATAAAACAAAAAGTTAATCTAAATAACAAAGTAAAAAACTTGTGTTATGTGCATGTTTGTCGAAAAACATATAGACAATGAAATATTGCAAATTTTTATTTCAGGCCTCCCTTATAACCCCCACTCCTGTTCTAACCTAAAAATGTTAATCTAGCTTATAATCATGGAAGAATTAATGCTAATTGACATACCGAGTTTTTTTAGTTCGGTTTAATCGTTAGCGCCCAATGAAATAGTTGACTCCCGCTTTAGTATATAGTGTATATCTCGTTTACACCTTGTTAAAAGATAAAAATGAATATGACAAAAGTTACTCTAAATAATAAAATAAACAACTTTTGTTATGTTCATATTTGCCTAAAAACGAATAGAAAACGAAATACCGCTATTTTTAAATTCAGGCCTCCCTTACAACCCCCACTCCTGCCCGTCCCTAGAAATGTTGGTATGGCTTGTTATAATGAAAGCGTTAGTGCTAATACACATACCGAGTTTTATTTATTTCGGTTGAGCCTTTTGTGCCAAATAAAATTGTTGACTCCCTCTATAACTTTTAGCGTATAACGCCTTTATACTTCGGTATACGACGATAGTGTATATAAAAGAAGTTTTTCTAAATAACAAAATAAACAACTTTTGTTATGTGCATATTTGCCGAAAATGCAATAGGAAACGAAATACCACTATTAATAATTGCAGGCCTTCCTTATAACCCCCACTCCTGCCCGTCCCTAGAAATGTTAGTATGGATTATTATAAGGAAGGCGTTAGTACTAATTCACAAACCGAGTTTGGTTTAGTTCGGTTGAGTCTTTTGTGCCTAATAAATTGTTGACTCCCGCTATAGTTTTTAGCGTATAACTCATTTATACTTCCGTATACGGCAAAAGTGCACATAACAAAGTTTACTCTAAATTACAAAATAAACAAGTTTTGTTATGGGCATATTTGCTGAAAAAGCAATAGGCAACGAAATATCGCTATTTTTAATTTCAGGCCTCCCTTATAACCCCCACTCCTGTTTGTCTTAGAGAATATTAATATAGCCTAAAGTCTAAGTTGGGCTAGTAGTAATTATACATACATACCAAGTTTCATAAAATTCGGTTCAGCCGTTTATGCGTGAAAAGGTAACAAATAAACAAACAAACAAACAAACACCAAAGAAACAAAATGCAGTTATGGTGTCTATGACATGTGAAACGAAAAGTTATCGTGAAATTTCACGAAAAAAATCAATGTACAGACAGAGGTTACAATTTTATATATATATAAAATTGTATATATATATATATATATATATGTATATAGATATATATATATATATATATTTGTCTGCTAACGCTCTAGCGGTCGCAATTTTTATTTGATCGTTACCAAACTCGGAATTTAATCGTTTTATGTAAAAAGACAGATCAAGTTCCTTAATGGCTGAAATCGGACCAGAGGGAGGGGAGATTTAGAGGGAGGATTTTCGAAAATTCGAAATATCTCCGTTATTATGCATCAGATCGAAAAATTGTACAGAATAAATCTTATTGCAAATTAAATTTACTATAAATATTGTTTTATACATTTATTCTCTATCTTGAATATTAACCGATATATTTGTATTTTTATGAAGTCTGTGGTCGGGTATAGTTGGGATTAGGTCGGTCATTTCCGCCAGTACTCGGCTCAGGTGGAAGCTTCTTCTAACCTTACCTGTCGTTTCTAACCTTACCTTTCCTTCGTTACTTTGTGAGATTTATGCAAATACGTTCTGTTCATCCGCCCCCCCCCCTTCTTTAGTTCTTGGACTACTAAAATTTGAGTTATTAAAATATGAATTATTCTTACAATTCAGAAGTCTTTCCAATTGGGAATTTATTAAAATTAACAGAAAGATTTCTCATTACCGTTTGTATTTACTCATCATGGTGGTGTTGTGTGACCAGTTTGCAGATTTCTCTATCGATAAACTTTACATGGGAAATCTTCTTAGGTTACGCACCCCCTTCGTGACGGACTTTTTTTACTTTTCATTGTTTTTTATTATATGTTATTGTTACTTATTATTTTACTTCTGCTATTTGACTTTGTACAATTTTTGACTTCTTAAAAAGCAAATCACCTTCAATCTGATGTCCATAAATAAATAAATCTAAAAAAATCATTTAACTAATTACTTTGAAATTAATTAATATTATATTGAAATGAGCAAAGATTGAAAAGTGTGAAAAAATAACCAAAGTATATCTAATAAAAAAATAATTAAGAAGCATAAAAACAACAACATTTAAGAATAATAAGGCTTACCAGGAATTTGCTATTTAAGGGTGTCTTTTTGGATATTATAATTATATATTTTCGTAGAAGCCAATGGCATACATAAGTTAAACGGCAATGGTGAAGTCATTAGATATTCAATCGTTATTTTTTACAATTAAACTTCTATGTTAACAAGACTATATAAATCCCTTCACAGAGGTAGTTAAGTAGAGGAAATATAGAAAAAAAAGGTATTTTGAAAATGTGTAGAATAGGGATTTATTCAGGCCTGGTAACGGTAAAGATATAAGTTACTCCGATTATGTTACAGTTAGACCAGATTGTATTGATGAATAATTTTTTATTAAAAAAAAGAATAACATGTTTTAGGATATGATGCAAAATGGATGACTGATAAGTAGGATGATACTGTAATAAACCCTGTGATTCTTTTCCTCCTCTCCTTTCTTAAATAAAACCATTAGTCTTCATTAAAAATATAACAAAGAACAATTCATTTGGAAGAGCCTATTCTTCTTTAAAAAGCCTTAAGTATTTTAGGGTAAATATGTCTTAATTTTTTTTTGTTTATTTTTTATTTTTAGAAAACTGAAGGACTTATTATAAATTAAAGATGTAATATTAGTAACACTGAACAGAATGTGATATTCACACAGTTCTTCATAATGTAAATATTTTTTTTTTTAATTGTCCTTTCGAGACAGGAATTAGATTATCGACCTGTCTGGAGTTCAAAGAGTGTTCTTAAACAAACGTTTACATTTTAGTTACCTATCTCATTAACTATAGCGCGTAACATTGGCACTCAGTAACATTAACACATTTTTGTTGATGCTCATTACTAATAATAGTTGACAAGATTTAGCATACACTTCGCAGTTCGTTCGCTTTATCAATAGTAATCATAATTAACTACTCCAAACATAAAATGCTCAAATCAAGCAGTTTGGGGGACCAGATCACATTATTTTATTTTATGATTAATATATAGAATTTATTGTCTAACACTATTAGTTAGACAACCCAATTAGCCTGAATTACAAAAAGTGGACGTTAATAAATAAAAAAAAAATAGTTAGACAAGCATACATCATCATGACTTCATAGATATGACTCATGACCTCGTAGATACCTTAGACACATTAGTTTAATTTCTCATCTAAGGGTACACAGTTATATTATTCCTGTGAAAAAATATCAATAATTTAAAAAAACCTAGGCAAAAATGATAAAACACAAACTTGTATTTCAATCAGGATGAGAAGGTGAAAATCCTACATACTAAAACATATTTCGTTCCAAAATATAAGATGAAAAAAACAAACGGAATCCAAATATTTTTATAACTGCTTAGAGGTATTGAAACTATGATGTATGATGTTTATTAAACAGTTCTTCATGAAAATGAAGTCCTAGTTTGAAGGCCTGATGATATTATAATGGCAAAGGTCTATTATATAATAAGTTTGTTTAAATAAAAATGTGTAGTATTCATTCAATTGTTTTAAATATTGTACATAAAAAAAATGAAGTGGGCTTTTATTTTTATAGTAACAAAGCAAAAATTAGTTTGAAGTGAATGAAGAGCATATTTGGCTAACATTAACTAATAACTTTATTGATAGATTTTTATGCCTTGATGAGTCATGAAAAAAAATGATGTAGTTTATGTACTTTAATCATTTTTTAATTTTGTTGAATGTGAAACGTATAAAGCAATTTAAAATTGTAAAAATAATTCAGAAGAAAGAACCCAAATTATGTACTATATTAGTATGATACATTACATCTTAAAAAGTAAATCTTTATGAACGTTTATCATGGCTCCTTGATTTTGAAAGGACATTATTATGAACTAAAATCTGTCAGAGAGAATTCATCTGGTTTATTAAATGCTTTTCTTTGTTTTACTCATTGCCATGATCTAAAATATGCAGGAGATATCTAATGGGCTCAGGTTAGCCATGCAAGACTTCAATCTCACATGGTAAATCTAGAGTGGCGAGTTCGATTCCCGCCCTGGGGAATATGAATTTATTTAGTGACGGAATTCACTAAATAAAATCCTTAGACCCACCCTGGCTAGAAAAGGATGGTAACCTGTAGATAACCCGTCCCAGTTAGCCTTAGTTGCAAAACGTGGACGTTAATAAATAATTTAATTTTTAGATATCTAATCCATTCCCGTAAATGGTCTTCAGTATGCTGATGAAAAATTTACTAGTTAAAACTCCTCCAGTTCCTTAAATATAGTCTTCTTTGTTGTGCTGGTTGACTGTAGGTGACTAAAAATCTGTCAGAGATACTCGTTCAGATTATTAATTGGCCTTCTTTTCCAACTTATTGGCATGATAGTGATCCGAAATTGTCCAGGGTTAACTATTTAATTCTGTTTGTTTGATGGCTGTCCTCTTCCTACAGGATAATATGATTGACAAACTATCCTCTTCCCAACCTTAAATGACTGCATTACAATTCCCACAAATAGCCTTCTTCGCCATACTGATTATCTAGATGGGAAACCCAATAGCTGCTAGTACTCCAAGCTCCGCGATCCTGTTTACACTCTATTACTGGAAGTCATTAAAGGGCCATCAGAATATCACATTCGTAGGCCTACTCCATTAACTGAGTAGTTTGATCTGTTGGTCAACGTGGAACAGAAACTTAGAAGTTAAATAGGAAATGTGAAAGATGTTTAGCCACACCATATACCTATTAATATAGTTTAAGTTTTATCTTAGTCGTCTTTTTTATTTTATTTTTTCACAATTTAATATTTTTGATTATAAATACAATTATTTAATTAGTATATTAAATTATATGAACTAATAGAGCATGTGTTTCATCTGTTGTGAAAATATGACAAATTATTTAAATTCACTTAACAATGTGACGGCTACATCGTTACACAGGACCTTCCCACTAGCCATGCCAGTCAAAGAATGACTTACAAACAATGGTGAGTCGAGACAGCTGATTTAGGTCGATACGCCACGAAATAAAAAAAGTCCGTCACGCAGGGGCTGGGTAAACTAAGCAGATTTCCCACGTGAAGTTTTATAATAAAGAAATTTCAGAATAGGGATTCAAACAGTTACGGGAACGGCACAAACTAGCTCTTGACGGAAACTCACGACTTGACCCGAAGTTAGCCGATCTCATCTCAGAAGCTGAAAACAGAAAAATGCAAATATCTCGGTTAATATTCAAGATAGAGAATTAATGTATATAACAATATTTATAGTAAATTTAATTTGCAATAAGATTGGTTCTATACAATTTTTCAACCCGAAGCATAATAACGGAGATATTTCGAATTTTTTAAAATCCCCCTCTAACCCCCCCCCCCACTGGTCCTATTTCAGCCGTTAACGAACTTGATCTTTCTTTTTACATAAAACGATTAAACGCTTTATCGAAGCACCGTCTCCAGAGCATCTGTCGCTTGGGTGTGTGTAATGCGAGCTTCTGTTCCAATTTCGACGGAATCATAATCTTCTTCTTCTTTGGAGACAATGTCTGCGATGTCATCGTCAGTCAATGTAATGCTAAATCTATCATTAGAATCGACCCATTGTTTCACATCAGTTTATTCAACGTCTTCGCATCATTGAAGTTTAGTGAAAATGCTAAGAATTGCAACATTTATTCCTTCTGATTGCCTGCTGATTTCATCTTCATCTGGTTGTCGTGGATCTTCACATTGATCAACTTCTAAAGGTCTAATTTTATTCCATGATTTTTTTAAATTTGAAGATGGAATCTCTTCCCAAGCATCAGCTAGCATGTATACAACATCTTTTATATTAACCAATTTTAAGGCTTCTAATAAATTGATTGAATGTTCTTCAATTCTTCCGAAAATTGTAGTCATTAACTTTCGCCTATAGCGTCTTTTTAATTACTCAATAACCCCCTGATCCATGGGTTGGATCAATGGGGTGACGTTAGGAGGAAGAAAAACAGCACGGATGTCACCTCTAATGAGAATATTTCCACTGGGATGAGAAGGTGCATTGTCCATTATTAAAACAGCTATTAAAGAGAGATTTTTCGATTTTAAATGTTTTTTAACTTCCACGACAAACTGATTGAAAAACCACTCGGAAAATAATTTGACATCCATCCAAGCCGATTTCTGAGAGCGATAATAAACTGGAAGAGAAGAATAATTTATATTTTTAAATGCACGAGGCTTCGCGGATTTCCCGATCACAAAAAGGAGAAATTTGAGTGATCCTGCTGCATTTGCACAAAGAGCTACAGTGATTCTCTCTTTGTTTAATTTGAATCCAGGTGTACTAACCTCGCCTTTTTGTACAAATGTCTTATTAGGGAGCATTTTAAAATTTAATCCGGTTTCATCAATGTTGTATATTTGATCGTCAACTAAGGACTCGTCAGACACCATTTTTTTTAATTTTTCACAAAATTCCTTTGCTCCTAATTCATCAGAGGATAATTTTTCACCACTTATTTTCGCGCTTTGAATATGGTGTCGGCTTTTCCACCTGCTTAACCATCCTTCGCTAGCATTCAATTTCGGATCACCTTTAAGTTTTGAGTTTAAAGAAAGGGCTTTTTCTTTTAATATTGGACCACTAATTGGAGCAACCAGATTCCAATTTTGTGCAAACCATAACCAAAGAGCTTCATCTAAAAGTTCATTTTTTGGTTTTTTTAATGTAGCACGAGATGAACCTGCCTCAGTTTTGCTACAGAACTTCCACAACTCCTTATTTTTTTTCCAGTCATGCACTGTTGCAATTCCCACCTTGTATTCATTAGCAATTTTCGTTAGTGACTCACCTTTCTCCAGCCTATCGATCGCCTCTAACTTGGTCTCCAACGATACAACAGTACGCTTACGCTTTTCACTCATGACTTTAAAATCACTCCACTTTCAAACCAAAGAAGAAAAAGAACAGCACTTCACTCTGCGTAAGTTGAAGGTAGACTGAAGGTACTGCCTTTATCTGTTTCCAATAGGAAGCTAGGTTTGTTTACTAAGACCAGACCACCGAGTATAGAAGGAACTCTTCAATACTCACTGGACCCGAACCTAAGAGGTTCTGAGAAACAGATCGTCACATCCGTGGGACTGTCGACCCTCCCTCGCACTCCCACACCCTCTTCTCACGCCTCTTTCCGCGAAGGTAGGACGAAGTAATTTTTTTCCCCCTCCCTAGCAACTCAAAATGTTTCGGTTATATATATATATATATATATATATATATATATATATATATATATATATATATATATATATATATAGTTTTGAAGGGACCTCATTTTCGTCATCTCCTGGGTAGGATCGATGGACATTTGAGGAAATTTTTCGAAAATCGCGTCATGAGTACGACCTCAATAGCTGATTTCCCTTAAGGGGCCCCTACGAGGCTCGTCCAACCCAGCGTCGAATGAACCAGACAATTCCCCTTTGATGTATGTCGACGGCCTATATAAAGAAGCTCGGGCCAGCCACGAGCAGTCAGTTTTATGCTCAGCGATCTTGATGGTCACATCAGTGCTACAGTGCGACTTAATGCAGTGCGGTAAAGTGTATTTAGAAGAAGAACAGTGTTGTGCCGTGACTGTAAGTAACAGTTTAGTGCCGTGACAGTAAGTAACAGTTTAGTGCCGTGTTTATGACAGTGCAGTGCCGCGAAGTAAAGGACAGTGAAGTGCCGTGAAGTCAAGGACAGTGCAGTGCCGTCTTGTGAATTACAGTGACCGTGAGTGAATCGTTGGACTGTGTAATCTGAAGAACAGTGACGCTATCAGTGTATACTGTAAGTAGTAATTAAGAATAATTACCAAGTGTATTGTGCATTGTGAAATAAATTGTGCAGTGATAAAAGCTGTGAAACTTGCGAGTATTTAATTTTGCAATCCAAAAGAACTCTTATTAAAAACGTTTATTACTGGTTTTGGTAATAAAACGTAACAATATATATAATTTTGAACGGACCTCATTTTCGTCATCTCCTGGGTAGGATCGATGGACATTTGAAGACATTTTTCGAAACTCGCGTCATGAGTACGACCTCAATAGTTGACCCCCCTTAAGGGAATTCTGCTAATATTGATTATCCCTAATGATGTGTATTAGCAGATTTCCCTCAAGGGAAATCAGCTATTGAGGTCGTACTCATGAAGCGATTTTCGAAAAATTTCTTCAAATGTCCATCGATCCTACCCAGGAGATAACGAAAATGAGGTCCGTTGAAAATTATATATATATATATATATATATATATATATATATATATATATATATATACATATATATTTGTCTGTTGCCGCTCTAGGGGTCGCAATTTTTGTTTGATCGTTACCAAACTCGATATTTAAACGTTTTATGTAAAACGACAGATCAAGTTCGTTAATGGCTGAAATCGGACCAGTGGGAGAGGGGGTTTAGAGTGGGGGATTTTCGAAAATTCGGAATATCTCCGTTACTATAAGTCGGATCAAAAAGTTGTATAGATCGAATCGTATTGCAAATTAAATTTACTATATATATTGCTCTATACATCTATTCTACATCTTAAATATTAACCGAGATATTTCCATTTTTATTTAGCGTAACGGACGAGATGAGACGGTCAACTTCGGTTGTAGTCGAGAGTTTCCGGCAAAAGCTAAATCGGCCGTTTCCGTAACTGTTCGGCTCTCGTGAAATTTCTCTATTCTATACTTCACGTGGGAAATCTGCTTAGTTTACACAGACCTACACAGCTGATAACGTGTGTGCGTGTGTGTGTGTGTCTGTTACTACTCTAGAGATTGCAATTTTGGTTTTATCATTACCAAATGTGATATTCAATCGTTTTATGTATCAAGAAAGATCAATTTTGTTAATGACTGAAATCGGACTAATGGGAGGGGGGGATTATCGAAAATCCTAAATATCTCCGTTATCACGGATCGAAAAATTGTATAGAATTAATCTTATTACCAATGTACTACAGACATTGTTAAATAAATTTCTTCTCTATTTTGAATATTATCAAGATATTTGAATTTTTCAGTTTTCAGCCATCAGCAAACACCCACTTCTACTCATGTTACATAAACAATACTCTGTTATGTAATATATCACATTTTTAGAAGCTTAAATGACAGATATTGTTGCCAAGAAGCCTTTATTACACGTGATACATGCAAATATGTTCTAGGGACCCACCGTCTTAAGTTCTTCGACTACTACAATTTGATTTATTGAGATACAAATTATTCTGATTCATTATAAATTACAGTACTAGTTTCGTATTATCATTAGTATTTATTCTCTTAATATTGTCGGTGCTGTTGTGTTATCAGTACGGGGTGTACAGAAAGTTCTAAGCCTGGTGTACTTATGATACATCAGCTGACCTACAAAGACCTTCCTACCGGAAGACCCTGAGTAACGCTATAGCCCTTAGGATAGATACCTCTTAGTATTATATTTTCTCCTAATGAAGTGTCATAGACGTGAGCTAGTAGAGAAATAAAAATAATTTTAATGGTCATTTGAGGTTTTCCTTTTGTCGACCTTCCACCATCAGATTGTTAAGCGCATTTCTTGTTAATATACTTAATTTTCACAAGTTGTTTCCTTTGCATGTGAAATCCATTAGCATTTTAATAAAGGACGCATTCCGGAATCTCTTCTGTCAAGGTCTACCACATCGATTCCGCTTAATCGTGTGATTCGTTATTGGCTGAGCTAAAGAGCTCTGAAAGGGAATGAGACTTGCCGAGATGGAGGGTGCTTGTCCCAGCTGAGGGTACTTGATCCTGCTAAGTTCGGCACTTAGCACTGCTACTTGATGGAGCAACTCCACTCTCTCTGACCACTTCTAATACCCAACCCGCCTAGTTTTTTAATGCCGCAAATAGCACTGGAACGATTTTTTTTTTTTTTAATTCTGAAAGACGTTATTCGAAAGGAAAATATACGCAATATAAAACACATTCTGGATACATTTACGATGACCCGAATCACATTAAAAAATGCTCAGAGTGACTGACCATAGCCAACTTAATATCACATTCATTGCCGTTTTAACCCGTAAGATGGCTTGAATGATAGTTGGAAGTGGTAAGTAATAACGATTTAAGGTTTGTAATAAAATTAGATACCTAAGAACAGATTTCTAAGGCAAGAACAAATAGACTAATAAATTATTTAATAATTTTTACCTCATAGCTTGTAAAATACTATAGAAAAGAACATGCTCAACCTCCGATTAATTAACAATCTTCGATAATACGCACAATAAGGAATGTATTTGCGGTTTTACGTCTCTGGGTCTCTTAATTCCCATTTAACCAGTTATAGTTTGTCTATTAATAAATATAGATGTTATCGTAACTGGAATCCTTTTAAAACCGAGATCGGTAAAGGTAAAATAGTGAATATTATCCCATTGAGTCCTAGCAGTCTCACTCACACACACACACACACACACACACACACACACATATACATATTTTGATATGTGCGTGTACATATTTATATATATATATATATATATATATATATATATATTCATGTGTGTGCGTGCGAGTACCGCTACACTGCTATCTGGAATCGGCTTCTATTTTAGAGCATCTGTTGTACGTAATTAAGGTTTTTACCTACAAAAAGAAATTGTCAATCGTGCAATGATCCAGGATAAGAATTTATTGATAGCCTATTAACTCTATATTTATTAACTGTCTTTCCAAATCACATTAACCTTCACGAGGTTGTGCCTTTGTATTTAGGTGAACTTTATCCTTGGAATAAATATTACCCTTTCGATGCTTCTTATAATATTGTCAGCATGTATTACTATGGCATCTAATCATTCAGCAATCAGTAGTTGTCATGCTATTTTACTACCCGTATGTAAGGATTTTGTCAAAATTAAAAAAAAAAAAGAAATGCCTCGTTTTTCTACAAAATTCAATGGACGACTAATCTCTTCCTGATTTTTTTTCCTATCATTTATTCTTCAGTAAGTGCAACGTATGGGTAAAAGAGATTTGTACATACAATATATAATTCTTTTAATATCAGATGATTTTTGGATATCATATAAAGGTTTAATGATCAGATGATCTGTCTAAATAATATACGCTTTTTTGATTTCCTGAATATTGAACACCAAATCAAAGAATATGCTCAATAAATACAGGAGAAATAAAATTGTCAAGACTTCTGGAGAAAGTTTGGACGAAACAAAGGGGAAGGAACTAGTCCTCCGTTGCGGTAGTAAGATCTAACTAATAAAGTTTATTTAAGTCCCCAACTACTTTATAGCGAGCGTCTGGCGAGGCAAAGTCCTTGTGTAAAGGCATTTGTCCTATCATAAAATTAACAATTAGTGCTCACCATTGCCTCGCCAATAACTTCTCTACTGCACAGAGTCAGAACTATACTTAAGTCTAAACTTTCAAGGTAGTTCTCTTCAGATTACATTATTCTCCTTCAAAATCAAGGGCCAATTAAATTTCAAACAAACGCTGATGGTGAGACATTAGTCTATTAAATTTATCTATAATAACAGAGATGCTGTGAAGTTAGATCTACCTATTTCAAAATGGAACTTATATTTGGTATTAATTAATATTATGAAAAATACAAGCTTTTTAGTAGAGCCACCTCTAAGAAAATGGTGGGGATAATGTAGCACTGAAAAGCACATCATAAAACAACAAAAGGACATAAAAAATGTTTGTGAAAAGTTAGTTAAAGAGAATAAATCTAGAAACTGTATGTGTGAAACATTATTTGCAAAAGTTATTTAAATTATCGGCTTTTGGTTACTTAGTAATTAAGTGTATTTCGAAAACAAACTAACTAGACTTAGAATTTAAAGGCTGTTAATGGGTAAATATTATGGATGAATGGTTCATTTACTCAGAAGAAGGAAGAGTGAGTGAAGTTGTAGTGGGGTTTAGGTGGATGTAGGAACAACTCTAAGTCACTACTACTAACTCTCTAATAGCATTATTAACCATTGAATGAAGTTTCTCGCTCAAGTTGCCCCCACCCCCCACCACGTCCCTCTGAAAGATTGAGCCGTTAATCGCCAAAATCGGTTCACTGGGTGGGTTGAGGAGGGCCATTGGGGCATCGAACGAAAAATTCAATCATTTGCGAACGAAAAATTTCAGTACGGCGAGTTTCTCCGATTTTAACTTTAAAATACGATGTTGAGGTTGGACCAATGACAAAATTACCCAGAACCTTTTTTAGTAATCGAAATGACTGGCAGAATATATATATATATATATATATATATATATATATATATATATATATATATATATATATTTGTCTGCTAACGCTCTAGCGGTCACAGTTATTGTTAAATCGTTACCAAACTCGATATTTAGTCGTTTTATATAAAAAGAAAGACCAAGTTCTTTAACGGCTGAAATCGGGCCAGGGGGAGAGGGGGTTTAGAGCGGAGGAATTTCGAAATATGTTACTATTTTTCGGATTGAAAAATTGTATAGAAACAATCTTATTGCAAATTAAATTACCTATAAATATTGTTCTATATATATTTTCCGTATAATGAGTACTAACCGAGATATTTGGATTTTTAGCAGATTTCCCTTAGGGGAAATCAGCTATTGATGTCGTACTCATGACGCGAGTTTCGAAAAGTTCTTCAAATGTCCATCGATCCTTCCCAGGAGATAACGAAAATGAGGTCCGTTCAAAATTATATAATCTATCTATCTATCTATCTATCTATCTATCTATCTATCTATCTATCTCTCTATCTATCTATCTATCTATATATATATATATATATATATATATATATATATATATATATATATATTTATTTATATTTGTCTGTTAACTCTCTAGTGGTCGCAATTTTTGTTTGTTCGTTACCAAACTCGAAATATAATCGTTTTATGTAAAAAGAAAGATTAAGTTTGTTAATGGCTGAAATCGAACCAGTGGGAGGAAGGGGTTTAGAGGGGGGGGGATTTCTGAAAATTCAAAATATCTCCGTTATTATGCGTCGGACATTTTAAAGATTCAATCTTATTGATAATTAAATTTACTATAAATATTGCTCTGTACATTTATTCTGTATCTTGAATATTAATCGAGATATTTGCATTTGTATTCTGTATGTGGTCGGCTGGAGTCAACTGTTCGGTACTTTCCGAAGAGAGCTCTGGCCGCCGTTTTCGTAACTGTTCGTTCCTCATGAATAAGTTTTAGAGATCCCTTACTTCTACACTTGTTATTGGACGGATTTCTCTATTGTAAAACCACGTGGGAAATGTGCTTAGTTTACGCAGCCCCTGCGTGACGGACTTTTTCTAGTTCAAATCTCCAAAGCGACTATAGAAGTTTCCAACACAATAGTAAAATGTTGCTCAGAATTTAGATAAAATAATATATTGGGCTTCAAAGCAGTAACGAAACTCAAATGTCTGGCTCCAATATGAGTAAGCAAGACCAATGTTGATTCTGAAATCGTTAATGGTTTAACGCATTCAGTAAACCCTCACTCCTAGTAGTGTCATATTAATAATAAAGTGTTGTATCATGAACCACTTCGTGAAAAGCTAAATACCAAATATTGGTTTCATTGAACTTTTATTTTGTGAGATATATGCAACGTTCTGTTGACCCCCCCCCCCTTTTTTTTTCTTTTCTAAAATTTGAGTGATTGAGATGATGATGAAACTGATTCTGATTCATTACAAATTACAGCAATGGCTTTAGTAAATTGTTTTCAATAAAATTAATATGTTATATTTAGATATATTTCGTTAATAGTTTGTCTTTCCGGTCTATATATCAGTGCTACGAGGTTGGGTAGTCTGCTTGTTTACATTTCAGACGCTTTCCGTTGTAGAGATTATTAACTTGTATTGTAAATTGACTGAAAGATTTCTCATTACCGTTTGTATTTATTCACCTGCATGTATATTTATCTATTGTAAGCCTTCGCGTGGGAAATCTGCTTAGTTTGTGCAGCCCATGCGTGACGGACTTTTATTTTCTCAGGAAAAAATGAAGCCCTAGCAATTAAAAAAGAAACATGAGTTAAACTCAGTTGTTCAATAGTTACCTATTTAATTAATTAATGAATTACGCCGTATAATGATGGGACTTTACCCCTCAATCCGATATTAATATCTGGCTCAATGAAAAACTCATGGAGACTGAAGAGTGTGGGACTTCCAATCAATTTGTAGGTCTTTTCTGAAATAAGAGAGTTAAGTCTCCAGAGGAATAGTCTAATGGGAAAACTTTGTTTTTCAATTTAGTAACTCCCTTTTCTTGCCAGTATTCCATCTGTCAAGAGAGCATTTACTTTTAGTTTCTCTTTGTAGCTTCTTGGTAGTTTCCTTTGAGGAGAGAACTTTTGCAAGACTTAGTACCAACCATTTCCAGGAGAGGTAAGTCAAATTTCATGATAGCAATCTTCCTTATTTACATTAGTCGAAATACATCTTCTTATCTCCTATTGGTTTGTTTGGCAAACGGTTACATAACATTAGTTGTTTGTTTTGTTATTTAAAGTAACTTTTGTAATGCACTTTTCCCTTATTACGGAGGACGATCGAGATATACTCTAAAACCTATCATGGGAGTTAACAATTTGATTGGGTACTAACGAGTGAATCGAAAAAAAAAACAACTCAGTATGTGAATTTGCATTGTGAAGATAATGTAATCAGAATTTTTAACACAATTTAATGTAAACAGAACTGAGATCTCAAGGGAGGTTGATTTGCAACACTGATTGTATGGAGGGGAGTTGACAGACTTCTTTTCTGTCATCTCTTGCTAACCTTTCATTACCATGAGTTCTATAAGGTATTAGCTTTTCCTGATAGTTAAGATTGCTTTAATATTCTGAGTGGATGCATAAAACACTTGGATTTTATTACTGGGAGTATTCGAAGTGATGAAAAATTATTATAGTGTAACAGGAGAAATTTTACACCTATAATTTAATTCACAATAGGTTATAATCACTTCTGCTCCACCCCTTCCAACCTCACATTGGTTTATGTTTACATGTGATTTGAAGTTTACACTTTTTGTAATGTAACTTTATTCTCAGAAATGTGAATTTGTTTAAGTCTTATAAATATATAATTTAAAACGATGAACGCTGGAGAGTTAATTCACCCAGTTTATTCTGGAATTTATTAACTCTGGTCCGTTAATATATTCTATACTTTACTGAACAAACTAAGTACCATTACGAATATACAGTTTACTTTCCAAACATACAGAAGAGTATTTTTAATAGTGATAATTACGTACAAAAAAAAAAAGGTTCCATCATTGTGCTTTGGAACGCTTTAGGGATTCAGAGACAAAAAAATTTCCAAATGAAACTCAAAACCAGAAGAAATGTGAATCTAGAGGAAATAATTCCAAAGTATATACGCAAATGAAGCTGTGTCTAATAACAACAGAAGACTGTTTAATGCTGTTAAGAGACTTAAATAAATGGAGACCTAAAGAAGGTTTACCAGTTAAGTGAATCCAAACTGAAGAAGAAATTCCAATATTTTTCATTTAAATAATTTTACTCTTTATGAGACTAATTCAGACGAATTTAACTGATCTCTTTGTCTAGAAGAAGAGAAACAAAGAACACTACATAATAAATATTAAATCCTCAAAATGACCTGACTTTTAGAATTACTTCTTTGAGTAATATACTTTTTTGAAAAAATAATAAATAAGCATGTTTAAATTAATCATAATGAGAAAAATCTTCTAATTAATTGTGATTTTAGTTGCCTTAGTGAAAAATTGCTTCCTACTGATCTATTCTCAATAGCTCTATTATAGTCAAATTATAAGATATTTAATAATCGAACAATTAAAGGAAATAAACTGACCGAGAGAAGGGCGGTCTAATATTGGCCAATAAAATTATTTCTGTGTAAGCTCTTTATCAATGAGAATGCCTACTATCTCTGACACTTACCATTAACGATTTCAGAATCAACATTGGTCTTGCTTACTCATATTGGAGCCAGACATTTGAGTTTCGTTACTGCTTTGAAGCCCAAACTATTATTTTATCTAAATTCTGAGCAACATTTTACTATTGTGTTGGAAACTTCTATAGTCGCTTTGGAGATTTGAACTAAAAAAAAGTCCGTCACGCAGCGGCTGCGTAAACTAAGCAGGTTTCCCACGTTCCCTCGAAGTTTAGTAATACTACATACTCGTAACACAACACGACCGTGAATATTAAGTGAATATAACCAACAGTAATAAGAAATCTTTCCCCTTCCGACGGGTAGAGTTTGTAATGTAAACAAACAGGTTTGCCAGCCTCACATCGGAAAGAAAAACAATTACTGTATTATATCAGAATATAACATATTAATTTTATTGAGAACTATTTACTATATCTAGTACTGTAATTTATAATGAGTCATAATAATTGTTATTTCAATCAATAAAATTTTAGTGGTCCAAGACATTAAGACCATTTAAGAGACATGGGGGGGGGTCAAGAGAACATATTTGCACGTATCTCGTATAATTAAGGTTTCTTGAATACAATATTTGGTACTTAACCTTCAAATAATGCGGTTTATTATATAACCGAATATCGTTTATGTAACATTAGTTGAAATGGGGTTTACTGAAATACAGACACTTCCTGATTGAAGGACGTTTTTTGTAATAAAAATTAACATTAAGGAATAAATATTTCCGAAAGTGAGGAAAACTAGAAAATCTTGATTTCGAAATATAATTTTTTTAAAGGTTGTTTATTAAAATTACAATTGTAATCTTAATAAAAAAATTAATGTATAAAAAGAATTTCAAATCGTTAAGGTATCGGGTAATGTTGGTATTTAGTTTAACGAGAGATAAATATTTTGGTTTTGGTTCAGCCAGAAAAAAAGTGATTACCAAATTAATATAAAAAAAAAGAAAAAGAAAAGCAGTCAGGGGACTGCCGGTAGAAGTGAAAACTCCTTTAGCTTTGATCGCTCAATTTTGGCATTGCTGAGAAATTTTTTTACGAAGTCTTATTTTAAAAATATTTTTAGTTATTTATCAATAAGTAACAGTTATGTTCTATTTTACATGAAAAAAATGAAATGACAAAAATAATAGTGATAAAAAAAAATAATGTACCACGAATTGTTTTATTTATCAATATAAAATACTATACATAATTATTTCAGTTATTTTACATAAAAGAAAAAAAATTACATTTCAGAATTATTACAAATGCTTTACAAAAATAAGTTAATTACACTCAGAAAAATCAATTTCTATCCATAATTTCAACAACTCTTGCACCATCATCACTGCCAGCATCATCACCAATTTCTAAAACTGATACAATCGGTATATGGTAGCTAAAGTAGGATACAAACAGTTTTGATTCGAATTTATTTAAATATCGAAATTTATTTAAATATTCGAATTTATTTATTTAAATATTCGAATTTATTTAAACTTCGGATAAAAATATCTATGAAAGTAAAAATGGTAGATATATAGTATCTGTAAACGAAATGATGCTGGTTTTGTCCTCTTTAAAATGGTATGCGAACGAAAACTCTAGCTAATTTGGTTCAGGAGTTATGAAGAAAAGAAGCTCCTTTAGCTTTGAGTTGAGTACTAGCGGTGGCGGTGGCGGTGTCGCGATTTCATACTTTTTTCCTCTCCCGCAAATGCTTCCTTACGGGGTGCACAACGTGCCTAAAGAAGTTTTCACTTCAAAAATGATTTATTAAATTTAAGAGACATTTATGTAATAGAAAATTTTATACTAGAAGCATGTATTTATACAGTATTCACATTTTAAAAAATAAATATTATACCATTTTATTTACCATTTCCAAAACGTACTCCTCTGTCATAATATATAAAACTTAATTAATTGTTAAAATTTAATTGATTAAATAAAATGTTTGTTATACTGTTAATAAATGATAATGAACATTGTTAATCAAAAGTGCAATTTATTTCAATTGAGGAAAGTCAATTTCTGTTCTTTAAGGTTGTATTTCAAGAACCAGGTTCCTGATTTTTTCTTGGAAAAATGTTTTTATACTTAATATTTCTCGATAGGAGGACTAGTGTTGCTGTTTAATTTTCACCCTTGGAACTGAAAGTGCACCCCATTTCGTCTATCGGATCGACTTTAGTTAATATTTTCTATTTTTAGCTGAATATTTTCTTCCGTACAATAGAATTTTAACTCAGTTATTAATTTGACAGTTGTTTTTTTTCGTTACAGTATTTTCCTATTGCAATGATGAATCCAAAATAACAATTTTGGACATCACGTTTAATAATGTACCTTATTCTCCGGAAAATTTATTCAAAACAGAGATGAGCAAATTTTATTTACCAATTAAGACTACGATTGTTTTTGAATATGATGTAATAAACTATTTCAAATGTATTTGATTTAATGTCGTATTTGGCATTATGGGAATTATCGTATTTGCGTAATAGGAAATCATGTAATCGGTAATCGCGTTCGAAAGAACACACTCATATTCAATTCATATATTTTTATTTCACTGAAGTCTTCTAAGTTGTCATCGATTTTTGTAAACGAAAGGTGTGTGAGTTGGCGCGCGTGTGTGTGTGTATGTGTATACCCGTGTATATATATATATATATATATATATATATATACACAAGATAGCAAGCCTTTATTCTTAAATCCCTGCTATAATAATAACTGTCCGTTCCATTTTATGTTGAAATTTAATATTATTTTCATGCTCCAGTACCTTTCAAGTAAAACAAAGCGTTTTCGTAAGAGGCGTTACCTACTTATTAATACAATGCTTTCCAAGAATATTTAATACGCCACCATATATGTTTCATACATATTTTTGTGAACTTTTCATGATCTATGATTCCAAACAATTGTTTGTTTGAGATTAATAATTGAAGTAATATGTTATTAATAAGTGCAGTAATATGTGAAGTCATCGATAATATCGAATGATAATAACAATCTTTATATTGTTATTATTATTATTTAAAATAAGGACCTTAAAAAACAGTTGTTATATATAACAAATAATTTTGAAACTTTAATAACCTGGATCTAATGTTATGTGCAATTTTTTTATACGATTGCTAATTAGATACGGGCGATTTTTGAGTATTAGTGGCTGTTCTTTTGAACAAGTTTTTGTTTTCTGAGGTTGGTCAAATGATTAAAATACACAAACATTTTTCAAATCTTCGCCGAAGTGGAAGTGCGAAGTGGAATGTACGAGTAAATATAATGGGTTATATCTCTTTAAACGTGTTGTTTTGTCAAGTATAATTTCAATGGTGGAAGTTGGGTTTTTATTTTATTTAATTAATGAAACGAATAAAGACATTTCTTTGAAAATATACCTTATATATTTTAGATATGTTGGTTTTTGGAGTTATTGGCATTGCACTTAAAATGGTTTTATCTGTTTCCTTATATAGATTTATTTTTCCCATAACACTTAATATATATTTTTTAGAACTCTACTGGGTACTAGTGTGCACTACCAGCTTCCTTTTTTTATGTTATTATTCTGGTTTAACTTTACTTTATGTTAGCAGATATTACCAGACCGTAATCTCAAGACAGACATGAATGGGTTCAGCTTTGTGTCAGATCTCATATGAGAGTAGGAGTACTTAAAACATACATGTTTCACACATTTTTTTATGAACATTTCATGCTGTATGAGTCTATATAAGACAACTAGGAAGACAGATTTATAGCTGTCAGGCTGGATAAATCTTCTATTGACTGACAACTCTTGAAGGAATGACATAAGAAGGGTATGTAACAAATAGAGTGGAATTAATTATAAATACACTTGAGAAGAATTTATTTTATGTGTAATGGACCGTGCTAACACTCCCAGTACTATTTAGATTAAAATGTATCAGTAATATTTGTTCCTAAATCTCACGTGGAAAATCAACTTAGTTTACACAAACTCAGCGTGACTAATTGTATTAGAGGTGTTATATATAACTGCTAAGTAGCAACCATAATTCTGACCACTCTACCTGCTATAAACTATTTAATCCATGAATTTGAAAGTTCTACTGAGTGCTTAAAGTACAAAGTCAACATTGCCTGAGAGCAGAAGATTAAGCTAATGACATTTCCATTCTCTTAATTTGTGTTTCTAACCACTGGTCTATTAGCTTTACTCAACCACGCTGGGGACTCCCTGCCAACATAGAACTTCAAGAATACATTGCAAACATGCTAGATAATACGTAACAAACATGAAATGTGCATAGACTGAGTAATTTAAGCTTAAAGAATTGTATTTGAAAAATACTCATACCCCTTTTATACTTTCTTGTATAAAGTAAATAAACTTGTAATTTTCGGTTTTCATATTTCAACGGAATTATTCTTTTTGACACTAACTGAAACCCTTTTGACTGTTTCTACCTGACGTATGAACGTACTTACGTATGTATGTATCCCTCATGACTCAAAAATGATATGCATTAGAAAACAGAAAAGTTCTACTTATGATAATTGAACCGTTGAACCTCCCCATTTGATTAAAATCGATGAAGGGGTGCTTGTAAGAGGGGAAAATAAAACAAAATGCGAATTTCTTCATACCAATTAGAGATTCAAAGTTTTTTGTTTATCATAAATAGATTTATGATTTATGTCCTATGATTTTTTTTTCGGCCTGATGCATTGGAACGGAGATAATGAATATCACTTTCAAACGAAATTATTTTAAATAAAGTGCAAACAAATATTTTGCTTATTGAATTTAATTGGAACACAAGGAAGTCATGTGATGTTCACATGATGTATTTTATTATTGCTTTATAAGTTAAAGTCCTTTTTATGCTACTGAGGCTAAACTGGACGTGTTATCTACTAGTTTCCACCCTTTTCCAATTGCTCTCCTATTCCTTCAACGATGGAACTAAGACTTTTATTTAGTAAGTTCTTCAGTAAACAATTTACTATTGGTCACACACGAATCAAACCCATAGCTATAGGTATACAAAGTTTATCTCCAACACTTTATGGCTAAACTGAGCTCCATTTTTATTTTGTATTGTTAATTACTTTTATTCTATAAAGGTAATGTATCACTCCTCCTTGTGTTAATTTTCACTAGCACCATGTCAAGGGACATGCTTGGGGATAGGATCATTAAAGTTGATGTTTATTTATTCAAATGGGCTTATGCTCAGCAAGCGCAAGCTACTGACTTCGGAGGGATGACCCTCTAACAACGTAGCCTCGAAAGGATATTTCAGCTCATTCTGTTAGTTTTATTGTTGGATAGACTCTTGCAGAGGCCAACGGAAAACTACTGCATGACCTAATAGATTCTTCCTTGTACTATTTGTTTTCGTGACATTTTGACATGGGGAATTGTAAGTGGTTTTCCTTCTTTTAAGTAAGGCAACACTACTTTCATTGTGAATTTCCAAATTTAATCGGTGTTGAAATAAAAACACTTGTTTCTAGCAATCATAAATTTGCTTTTCACTGGAATTAATAGAAATTCATTTATCTCTCAAAATTTCACGTTACTCTTTCGTTTCAAACGGAATTGTAACAATATTCGCAATCCCTCTGGATTTGTGCTGGCTGGTGGAGGTCCATCATCAACGGAAGGATCAAAAAGGTCAAACACCTCCACTCTTAATACTTCTTTATTACAGGCAAAGTACTTTTGGGGCGAACCGTCCCATCATCAGTGCTCTGTGACACAACATTATACTTTCACAAACATGTAATATGTATGAATAAATAAATGTAAAAGTCAACAAAGGTAGTCGAATATTAAAAACATTTAAAAACAAACAAATTTATAAAACGCAATGCAACACTTATGACTAAAACATTACAACTAAATAAATATTAAAAGCAATAAAACAAAATAACTAGGAGATGGAGAGGAACTGACCTAGAGTTGGTCCCTATTGAGCCGACATCTCCGACGAGACTGGGAGCCTACTCGGGCCAGGGCAGATACTGCAGAGGACGGAACATGCCTGAGCATGCACCCTCCCCCCTAATATTAATATTCTTATCCTCCAGCATGTCCATCCTGATCCATAACTGCTCTACTATATCCATTTTCTTCCCTTTGCCAAGGTGTTCGAGCACCTCGAACTCAACGGCATTTGCTTCATGGCTTTCGTTTAAAATATGTTTACGTACCCCGAAGTCTTGGTGGGAAGGTTGGCCTTCGTACTGCCTATCGAAGTCTAAGCTCCCTAAAACATATGCTCCCAAGGATTAAGGATGCGGTCGATCCACTGGATAGATCTGGTGTGTATCGGGTTGCTTGCCTGACTTGCGGAACCTCATATGTGGGGAAGGAAGTGGAAGGAAGCTAAGGAGCAGATTAAAAGAGCACCTTTCCACCAAGACTTCGGAGGTACGTAAGCATATTTTAAACGAAAGCCATGAAGCAAATGCCGTTGAGTTCGAGGTGCTCGACCACCTTGGCCCCGAAAGTACTTTGTCTGTAATAAAGAAGTATTAAGAGTGGAGGAGTTTGACCTTTTTGATCCTTCCGTTAATATTCGCAATGTTTGGTTTTGGTATTTGTGTTTGTTTGTCCTCTTTTCATGTCTAAACAACTGAACTCAATTTTATGAAACCGGAAGCATATATTAATGGTGGCCCAGACTTAATATAGACTTTATGTCAAGTTTTTAAATATATTGAAGGCATATATTTCGTATCCTATCTGTTTTTTTTGTCTTTAGAGACTTCTATATTTGCTAGTTAGGGTAACTTTTCAATTCTCACTTTTATACACTGTCAACAAGATATAAACTAAAAACAATAGCTGAAGTCACAATCTTCCACCTCATTATTCAGTTCAAATATTTCCAGGATACAGCTATGGTACCTAATAAGAGGAATGCTATCCATGATTATGATTTGTATTGTTTATGATGTTTTGAACACTGGAAAAGCAATTATTATGAACTAATTTTTATTATGTTTCAGGACTAATAAGTTCCATAAATTGTCTAAAGTTAACAAACTCGTACATTACGTAAACATGGAGAAAGAAAATATAAAAATGTTGGGTATATTGAAGCCGAGTATAGAAAATCCTTTCGTTATTCATCCACGAACGATTTCCGAGTACATTAGCTTTATTTATCATAAATAAAATCATGGCATACTCACTGAGCAAGGGTTTTAATCTAATTAAATAAGGCTATCTTAATGAAACTTGAGAACTGTCTGCCTGGAAGTAATTCGTTATTTGCTTAGAGGAATTAGGGACTGTTTACACCTAAGTATATTTTTCCTTCTTACTCACAAATGGAAAAAAATTTGTAGAAGAAACTCAAGTAAACTCTGGGACTGTACCATAAAAAGTAAGCCTGAGATGGGAACTAATTGTCCAGTCGTTAGAGTTTCCTGAACCACCATTAACAGTTTCCTCAAGCATCGTGCTCCGTTCGTCCCGGTGACTTTTTACTCAACTCTCATTAAGTTCTCTCTGCCTCTCTTTTTTTTTATACACTTCCTGTAATGAACTTTGTCAAAAATTTTAATTCTCTTTTTATTCGTTGGGCCTCACATTTACACAAACTTTTTGAAACTTGTAATACGTTTTTCTCCACTTTGTTTCTAACTTTCTAAGAATAAAAATTTTAATATGTCAAAAGCAGAAAATACAAAATACATGGTCCATATAATTACATATAAGAATTTAAAAAAAAGGTCCTTATCCACAGTCGCAAGGAATCCTTGGTCCAAACCAGCTGCCTTTGAAAGGCAAGTCAATTCTTGTTTCACAATTATTTTTGGGTTGTACGTTATTTTCCGATATGCCTATTTTGAGTGTAACTGTGTAAGTTGTTTTTAGATGTTTAAGACATATTTAGTTTTTATCTCTCATATTTCTGTGTTATATTAAATATTCATTAGGATCCTCATTTATTTTTTATGTTTTTATTTCACATATTTAGAGAACAATGGCTAATAGATATTTTTGCTTTTGCAGTATACATACATATATATATATATATATATATATATATATATATATATATATATTATTCGATCGGTATTTGTACTGATAGGGCAAGTGCTCTGAAAGCAACCTACCTCTTGTGTTTACTATTTGTGAAGGAACAAAGCCATTTTCTTGATTATTTCCTGTAATCTGTATCCTTCACCAAGCCGCACCTCAGAGTGATCTAATATTTGAGTTGAAAAAGGAAGATAGGTAGTCCACTGTTTTTTTAGACAGCTTTACTAACTTCATATTCATTAAATGTTCAAGTACTAAGTTTTATATTGCTATAATTTTCCATAAGAACTGTGAGAATTTGTAACAAAAATGTAAGCTTGAACTGCAAATTTTCATAGTGCCATTCGTGCCATTTTGACTACTCCTAGAATTTCATTACAACGCATTTCATAGTCTATGGACCCTTTCCTCGGATCAATCAGCCACATCTGTCAGAGGCTTCTGGTCCTGCTTATCTCAGCCGTTCTGTACAACGGTTTTCAATGTCGTTTGATGAGTCCCAGTTTCCCAGAGAGACTCAACCAGGGCAGTTTTCTTTTCTTAACAGAGCCAAAGATTTCGCCATATATCTTAACCGGTTGGACGCTATGTTCCGACAATCAAGCTTAAAAATATGCTGCTTAATAAGCTACTGACTTTATTATAAAATCATCATATACCCTACACGAAAATGCCATACTCACAGACAAGACGGCTTACATTTATTCAATACATATTACCCTATTATACACGACCTGCTCATAGAAAATCTTAGGCAAAATATACAATTTGGAAATTATACATTGAAATCTACACATACACACAGACTGGTTAAAAGCCAATTCAGGAAATATTGGAAACGAATAAGATGACACGTTAGCAAAGGAAGCTACTGAAGATACAACATTAATCCCAGAATGCTCACTTGTACCTTTCTCATACATTAATAAAGACTTACGTACCGACACAATACATAAATGGAACAAAGAATGGACGATATGCAACAAATCTTACAGCTTAAACCAATACATAAAAAATATAACTCTCAACTACATCACAAATGCATACAGTTTCTAAAGGAACATGGACAGACATTATTTAACAAGATTTAAAATTCTATACACAATTGTTTATACATAAACTCAACTTAGTTTTATTAGCAGATTTCCCTTAAGAGAAATCAGCTATTGAGGTCGTACTCCTGATGCGATTTTCGAAAAATGTCTTCAAATGTCCATCGATCCTACCCAGGAGATGACGAAGATGAGGTCCGTTCAAAATTATATATATATATATATATTAATGGCTATCTCCGTTACCATATATCGGATCAAAAAATTGTATAGAACCAATCTTATTCTAAATTAAATGTCCTATAAATATTGTTCTATACATTTATTCTCTATCTTGAATACTAACTAACTAAATAATAATAATAATAATAATAATAATATAGTAATTAAATTTACTATAAATATTGTTCTATACATTTATTCTCTATCTTGAATACTAACCGAGATATTTGCATTTTTATTAATTGTGGGCCGATAACGGATGAGTTATTTTATTATCTTGCTTATTTCACAATTTTATTTCATTTTTTATTATAAGATAATAATCCATTAAATTGCAAACGTTTATATAAACATATTTATGAAATAAATGGCAAGTAAATGTAAAGGTTACAAAGATGCTCGGCCATTCAAAAGGCAATATTTTATGAGATTTTATTTACCTTAACACATTTTCAATAATATCTATACTCTCAAGTCTGGAGACAGAGATGCTTTGGCTTCTAAATTACACTCTAATAAATTAACTTTTCCTTCGCTCCTATCTAGCTCTCCCACTGCCTTTTAAACCATCTACGAGATATGTGTGCGAGTCCTCCTCTAGGGTTTCGCCATTCCTGCGTCTTTACCCTGCCGTTTATTTGAGCCCCTTAGTAATCAATATATCTGTTCATAATGAGTTTTTTTTATGAATCCAAACACACAGCCACTAATTACCACAATTTCGAACATATTTTGCTAATATTTAAAATTGCGAAGTTATTGTAAAATTTGATTAAAAGGTATTTTGACTTTACAGGCTTACTTTGTTTTTAATGAAGCTTTGAAAAATGTCAATCGCTAAATTTGTAACACATCAGAAACAATAAACACAAAATATGAAAGGATTTTTTTTA
>CM032228.1:135787500-135845000 GCA_019009955.1 Riptortus pedestris
AAGAGGGCTTTCATTCCAGTACGTGGACACCCTCAGTCTTCAGCCATAGTGCGCATGCAAAATAATGTCTTGCCACACCTCAGCAGGAAACAAAGTATGACTAATGATACGTTTTATGTACAAAGTAGATTCAGTTTGTCGGACTACTTACTTGTGTCTCCAGCCTCCGTGAGTAACTTCAGCTCCCATGGACTTTATAAGGAAATTCAAAGGAAAGCGGGGCATGCAGTTCTACTTGAAGTTTCGAGTATCACGGGGCACTGCAGCATTGAATGTACATAATTAAAGGAGAAGGAGACTATAATCCTATTTTTCTTTATCGTCAAGATATTACTGATAGTTTTGCTTACTTAAATATTGTTCCTCTTTTCGCAATAACGAGATTATAGCTTAAATTACGGTTCCATATTCACCGTCTCTATTAGTGCTTCTTACATTCCTAAGACACTCTGATTTGTATCAGTTTTTGTTAAGCTAAGTAAAGAGTTTTGAGTCATTGATTCTCTTATAATTTCTATTTTATGCTGTCGATATAAATGTGAATAGTTGATTCAAGACGGTAACAGTCAGTTTCACTGACTCCATTGTGATCTTTGAACAAAGATATAAAACTGTTTTACTATAGCAATAAAGGCTTAAATACATTATTATTATAAATGTTCACCTCGTGAGTTATTGGACACAAAGGTGTCCCCTGTGAGGTATTGTACACCAACGTTACAATATTCTCATTTTTACCTTTTCCCAAAGCTGGATCGTAACATTAACAACTGAATTGTACCAACTTCACTGACTGGTGCAAGCTTACAGTATAATCGTGGAATGAAGGCCTACATTTTTTTTCATTGCCATGTATTTATTTTCTGTCAACATTACATAATTACCTCGATGGCTGGTAATTTTATTTTTTCTCTCTTGACCTCCGATTTCACAGCATTTGAAGGGAAAAGGTTCTTTGACACAATTGTAATGAGGTTTTGACCATCATTCTTACCCGTTCAGCGTGATAAACCCAATTAATTAATTCTAATTAAGCCCCCTACATTAGCATATGAAAATAAACTTCCATTAACTGGCAAGATATTTGCATTGTTCGCAATTCTGAAAAGGTTATACACCCCGTAATTTTTACATGGGTCAAAACTTGAGCGTACTAACTAACTCACCTACTATCAAATCACCTTTATGAAGTAAAAGATTTTTTTTTTAATAAATGGTCATAGACGAAAAAAAGGGGGCATTAACAAACTTTTAAATGTTGTTTCTTTGCTTTGAATCGAATTGTATTCTATGAAGAACCTTTAATAGTAAAAAAGAAGGTTGAGCACATTTATTCAGTACATCCTGTAGTAATGAATTATTTTAACGACAGAAGAAGTTTTGTCCATCCTTCCATCCCAATTACGATGTGTTATCGAACCAATCTTTTTTCACACATGGGCTTATTCAGACCCGCATACATCGGTCTTTGTCACTCACACCGCCGGCATCACTGTCTAGGTCTAAGCAGGATGTACTGTTTTATTTTAACGGTAGGAGAATTATATTTATTCAAAACTCTAGTTCATCAATCTTTTATGGATTTACATATTGTTCGTAGATGGCTTTGCTATTATTTGCAGATAAAAAAGTCCGTCACGCAGGGGCTGCGTAAACTAAGCAGATTTCCCACGCGAAGTATTACAATAGAGAAATCTGCCTAATAACAACGGCAGTAGTGAGGAATCTCTAAACCTATACACGAGGGACGAATAGTTACGGCAACGGCCAGAGCTCTCGCATAACGACCGCACACAGAATACAAATGCAAATATCTCGGTTAATATTCAAGATAGAGAATAAATGTATATAACAATATTTATAGTAAATTTAATTTACAATAAGATTGATTCTGTACAATTTTTCGATCCGACGTATAGTAACGGAGATATTTCGAATTTTCGAAAATCCTCCCCTCTAAACCCCCCCCCCCTCCCACTGGTCTGATTTCAGCCGTTAACGAACTTGATCTTTCGTTTTACATAAAACGACTAAATATCGAGTTTGGTAACGATCAAACAAAAATTGCGACCTCTAGAGCGGTAACGGACAAATATATATATATATATATATATATATATATATATATATATACAGTTTTGAACGGACCTCATTTTCGTCATCTACTAGGTAGGATCGATGGACATTTGAAGAAAAATTCCGTCATGAGTACAACCTCAATAGCTGATTTCCCTTAAGGGAAATCTGCTAAAAGTCCGCCACACAGGGTCTGCGTTAACTAAGCAGATTTCCCACTTGCGTCCCCTATTTCCATTTATCTGATGACGTAAAAGTTCAATGAGAAATATATTTGTTATTTAGGCTTCAAATAAAGTGCTTCATAATATAATAGCTTGATATGGCATGAGTAGGAGTGGGGTTTACTGAAGGCCGAAAACTAAAAAACGCAAATATCTCGGTTAATATTAAAGATAATGAAAACATGCACATAACAACATTTATAGATCTTTTTATTTGCAATAATATTTGTTTTATACAACTGTTCGATTCGATGTATAGTAACGGAAATATTTCGAATTTTCAAAATTCTCCTTCTCTAAACCCCCCCTCCCCCTCGTCCGATTTCAGCCGTTAACGAACTTGATCTTTCTTTTTACACAAAACGACTAAATATCGAGTTTGGTAACGATTAAGCAATAATTGCAACCGCTAGAGCGGTAACAGACAAATTTATGTATATATATATATATAAATAGTATTGAACGGACCTCATTTTCGTCATCTCCTAGGCAGGATCGATGGACATTTGAAGAAAAATTTCGAAAATCTCTTCATGAGTACGACCTCGATAGCTGATTTTTTTTTGTTTTTCCCCGAAAAAACGAAGTGCATAATATTCTCAAACTGCAAACATTGAAATGATTTACCACAACTCTATCTGAAGGACTCCCTAATATAATATGTCAACCATGCTAAATTTCTAGGTATGTCCCTCGACATCAAACTGAAATGCCATATACATATCGTCAACCTCAAAAAACTCTCATCAGAAATGTTTAAAATTCATAAAGTACTAATGAACACATCATTGGGAGCAGATAGGAGTACTATTCTAACAATATGCAAAGCTCTAGTATTATATAAATTGCATTACGGCCTGTTTGTATACGGTTCAGAAACTTCATTGAATTATGCAAACTAGATGCAATTCATAATGCTGTATTACGATTATCTATAGGAGCCTTTCGCTCTAGACCTGTTATAAGCCTGAAAGAGGAATCCCATTATTGGTCATTTTAGAGTGTATTCCAACCTCTCTACTCACCGCTCTATGACCAAAACCCACAATACGAAAACCTATTGGAATTACGCTAAATGATTTAACAGAAAAACTCTTACGAAGTCAGTTCCGCCTAGAAAAATTCAAGAACTACCTATAAATGAACAACTCACTAAACTCATAAACGAACCATCCCATGAGATCAACTACTGGAAAATAAAGAAAACTTGCATTAATACAATTGAAAAATACCAACAACAACAGATCGAAAACTTCATGTTCTACCTCCTGCGCAAACGAAGAAAGTGTATTCTAAACATTCAAGCTCAACAAATTAACCGGCATCTATTCGGCTGAACTATCCGCGAATCAGTTCGCATGATATCAATGTACGTATTTGCAAACACTCGACACAAGAAAACGTCCTGACATGCACCGACTCGTTGATTGCCCAATTGAGTATTAAAGGTATATTTACAACAATCCAATTGTACGAAAAATACATAATCATATACAAATGTTCCAAGAGTTAAAAAGGGTCGCCTACTTCATGTGGATTCCAAGCCATTTGGGAAAAGATGGAAATGAAAACGCAAATTTAGAAACCCACCAACTCGACTACATCACCCCAACAACAATTACATCTACAGAGCTCTATTAACCACTCAAAGTAGATTTTGATAAAAACTGGCAACAAATGTGGAACGAAACCCAGAGCAATAAACTAAAAACTATTAAAACCTCCATCCGTCCATGGAAATATTCTACAAGAGACAACAGAAGAGATGAAGTCGTGCTAGGAAGACTCCGAATAGGCCACACAAGATTTACGCATAGTTTTCTTAAGACAAAGATCGACCCCCGATATGTGGGAACTGTAACACAAATTTAACTATCTACCATATATTAATAGAATTTCATACATAAACAAATATTCGAAAAGGATGCAATATTTCCCATAATGCAGCAGTGGTCCTTCGGGATGACCCCAAAGACCTAGATTAATTATTTAATTTTTTGAAAATTACACATTTGTATAAAGAAATTTAAAATACAAATTTGTATAACGAAATTTCTCATGACATTATATTTAAAATCAATGTTTACAGTCATTTTTTAAGGTCATTAGGTAAAAACAGTCTTTTACTCCTGTAACTCGGTCAGATTAAGATAATGAAACCTAAGCCTATTCCCTCTCTTTTCAACTAGTTATTTAAAATGTTATTTTGACTTATAAACGAGTATTACACACACACACACACACACACACACACACACACACACACACACACACACACACACACACACGCACACACGCACGCACGCACGCACGCACACACACACACACACTTACGCCAATTTTACAAACCTTAACTATAACAAACTATTTAGCTAGCTGCATATCGATCCTACTAGTTTTCGATAATCGTCTATTAATTGGTCCATATTTTCGGTTTCAGCTTGTTTGAAGTTTACTTAACGATTCTCCAGGAACGTTCTGTTCCGACATTTGATTAACGGCCATTCATCAGCATTTCGATTTAGGCCGGTATGGGAGTTACGGTGCAGGTTGTATGCAGAATGAGCAACACTTTTCCCCTCTAAATTCCATTATTATTATTTATTAACGTCCAATTTTTGTAACTAAGACTAATTGGGACGGGTTATCTACAGGTTACATCCCTTTTCTAGCCAGGGTGGGACTTAGGATTTTATTTATTGAATTCCGTCACTAAATAAATTCCTGTTGCGCAGGGCGGGAATCGAACTCGCCACTCTAGGTTTACCATGTGAGATTAAAGTAAACGCTTTAACTCGCATGGCCAACCTGAGCCCACTAAATTCCATAAAGTATATACAATACAAGTATTTCAATTAACACATTTATTTCCACTAATTATTTGTTCACCAACTTTATTTGTTTCAGAATGGCAACAAGAGGGATTTGAATTCGTCCTTCTTCTAACAAAAGGTACAATGTACTAATTTGTTACATATCAACGCCTTAATTAAATGAAAGGTAATTTAATAGATTCAAAGCAGAGTATATCTGTAATTACAATAATAACATAACTATAATTATAATAATAACGTATAACTATAATAATGAGATAACTATTTAATTAGATCTTCAATTACGAGGGTTCTTGTCCATGAATTTCAGTTAGAAAACGGCCAAATGGTTTAAACAAGAAAAATTCAGTTTATTCAAATTGTTGAATATATATATATATATATATATATATATATATATATATATATATATATAATTGTGTGTACTAGGTTATATTTATATATGGTGTTCTTGGAGTTTTGGTCAAAAAAATCTTAGTTTATGCCAATATTTCGAGAATAATTATTTTCTCTTGTTCAGGGATATAAAAATACAGGTACTAATTTATATATATATATTGCACATTGTTATTAGACTAGAGTGTAATAGATGGTGTTTATGTTATTTCTACTTACCAAGACTAAAGATACTTAAAAACTTAACTTTAATGTAACATGAAAATAGCTTTAAAAAATATGACAGCAATTGTGGTAACAGATATCAATAATAGATATAATATAGTGGAATAACAATAAGATAATAGCTTTAATACAAGATGAAGGTGGCTCTGATAAAATATAAAAATAATTGTAGTAACACTCAGCAATAACAGTTGTAACATAATAAAACAACAAGAACACAGTATCTTTGGTACAACATGAGAATAGCTTTAATAAAAATATAACAATAATTGTAATAATACACTATAATAATAGCTGTAGCTTTGTAAAATAATAATAACATAGTAACTTTATTATAACATGAAAATAGCATTAACAAAATATAACAATAATTGTGGTAACAAATAGCAATGACAATTATAACCTAGTGGAATATCAATTACATAACATTTTTATTATAACATGAAAATGGCTTTGATTAAATATAACAATAATTGTAGTAACACACAGCAATAACAGTTGTTACATAATAAAATTACAATAAGATAGTAGTCTTGGTACAACATAAGAATAGCATTGAAAAAATATAACTATAATTGTAATAAGACATAACAATAATAGTTGTAACATAATAAAATAAGAATAACTCAATAGCTTTCATACAACATGAAAATAGCTTTAATAAAATATAACAATAATTGTAATAACATATAAAAGTAGTTGTATCATAATATAATAGCTGCAGTATAATAATTATAATATAGTTCAACAAACAAATGAAAAAATACTATAGATATACAATGACATATGGCTGTGACCCTGCTTAGTGTAACAGACCAGGGAAGGTTATAACCAGTACTCCTAATGTAACCAGAATATATATATATATATATATATATATATATATATATATATATATATATATAGTAGTAGTAACTGTATTTTTATAGCCATGAAGAAAATAAAATAAATATTCTCAAAATATTGGCATAAACTAAGGTTTTTCACCAACATTGACCACAGCTCTAAGAAACACCATGTATAAACCACCATGTAGCAACAGGAAATTCTCCGAAATATCTGCAAGAAAAAGTTGAGTAAAGATACTTTCACAAGGAAATGCTTCAGGAAGGATCTGCGTCCTATGACGGTAGAGTTGCAGGTTTTCGGGAAGCCCTGAGGACACGGTACAAGCCCATCTAGCCTTGCTATCGAACAGTCAACATGTCAGGCTAAAGTTTGCTTTTTCCCGAAGTTCCTACCATAGTTTGCCTCAGGCTATTGGCAATGTAAATCCAGCATTATTAAGAAGCAGCTACAGATTCTTCGAGGCGATATATGGAAAACGCCCGCTGCTTGCCCATAATTTCTATTTCTCCTTTGGGAAGACTTAAATCATTAGTTTTGGATTAATGTTTCATCATTATGCAAAGCTTGGGACTCCTCAAATGTGTGAAAATATTTTTTTAAATATTTTTACTTGAGACTCAGAATCTAAAAAGTTTTAGTTTAAAAAGTATTTTAACTTTAATCTCTTGTAATTAAGCTAATTAAAATCATTTTAGTCTAAGTTCAGTTGTAAATTTATTTCAACTATTTATCTGGAGTAAACTGCATAATATGCCATAGTAAACCCCCATTTCAGAGAGAGTTAGTAAAGTATCTAATCGCTCATATTAAAAATACTCATTCTCTTAATACACATACAAAAAATGCTCTAATTCTATTCGGGGATTTCCTTGAAACACTAATGAAGTCCTACTAATTCCGAACTGTAAATACCTTTATTTACACTTTTATACTTTTATATATATATATATATATACATACACCTCAAAAACTTTGAATTTTGTAAAGCAGATATGAACTCTGTAAAATAGTGATTTTTATTTAATGTTGAAGCAATGTCATTTCTTATTTGGTTAGAGAAAGATTTATTATAAAAATTGACATGCTAAGAGAGCATATTGAAGGGAGTTGAAGAATATCACTTGACAGATTATCAGTGCAATATTTCTTCTAGGGAAGCTGGGAGGTAGAGGAACGAATTAATCGGGATATACACAGTAGGACTGATTTCCACAACTATGTATATTGTAGAGGAAAACTGGCCTACTCTGTACATCCAGATTAATCCATGCAAGTTCTTCATTCTCATTATAACTCACCTACATTTTTTGCTCATAAATGTGAAGATAGAAATCAGCAATGTTATCGGATTATGCATAACGCCTCTGTGATATGTTTTCTTTTTCGGCAATAGGTAGCGACTGAAAACGATGAATGATATTATGTCTTTCTAGGAAGTATGGCGGGAAAGGGTGGCCAGGGATTCGACGTTTGGTAGTAAAACAGGTGGGAAGGAAGCAGATAAAAGAAAGGAGTGGTCTCAAGCTAATCAAATAATAGAAATTGATACAACAGTTGACGCAGGGAATCATATGAATATGACAAAAGGAATGGGGATAGAATCGCCGGAAGCGACTTCCACTATGAAAGCAGACGCTATCAGGGAGTTAAAACAAAAGGAAATGGAACAGAGAATAGCAGATAATACAATAGAGACGGTCAAACCTCCGAGGCAGGCTGATATTGAAAAACAATCACTAGATGAGCCATGGATCAACTGCTAGGGGCAATAAAGGGACAATACCAAATCCACAATACTGAGTTTCAAACTTTAAAGTCAGAATTTTTCTAGAGTTCTAAACCCGAAAAATGGAATTTTACTGACTGGCACAAACCCAGAATTCGAGATTCAACTTTATAGATTCGAAATTTGTAACACAGAAGCCAGAATTTCATTCTTAGTTCCAGAATTCAAATTCCAAAGTTGGTTCCCAGATCAAAACGTTTACATTTTGAAACACTAAATTTACGTCTTGATTCCGAAGATTTACATTCCAGAAAAGACATATATTTGAAAGAAATAGGGTCAAAATACCAAATATTGAACTGAGAAATTAAAACCCATACTGTAGATACTGTAAATTCTGAAATTGAGACACAAAGTGCAAAACGCCGGAGAAATTTAAAAACAAAATGAAGGTGGATTTGGAAGAAAGGGTTGAGGTAGCCGATAAACAAGTAGATAAAAGACAAAAATAGATGGATGACAGAGTCATGGTTCTTGATGGGTAACAGGATTCAATAGAAGCGGGAGTAATCAATGAAATCGAGAAAGTATAACGGCATTTTAATCACATAGTTGGAACAGAAAAGAGATAGATGTAAAGGAAAGCAACATTGCGGACAACCAGAGCTTCAGTGATAGTGAAATAGATCAGTCATTGTGACTGAGATATTGGGGGGGGGGGATGAAGGTTCTAAAATGAATCTGTCCTAAATAATTCGACAGATGATATTTGCGTACAAAGAGAGAATTTTCAAGATTCCAATACCAAAAGGAGATTCAAATAAGAGCTTATCAACAAATTGAATGAATAATTTGGCCTAGAACATTGGAAGTTTAAAAAACTGATCATATTATTTCTTGCTCAGTAATGATTTACACCAACATACTAGTGGCATAAACAGGTTGATTCAGGCTTGTGGACAATGGAGAAACTTCATGAAGTCAGAAAGGAAATCCCCTGGTCCTGGGGACTGATTTTAATATTTTCCCAATTTATTTTCTAGTACTCTGATATGTAATACTGAGAAAGGACAATTTGTGTTTCCGTAAAACTGGTTTTGTGAAATGTTAGGGTCGTTAAATTTTCATCATTCTTGAATTGTTTAGCTCTATTGAATACAAGCCTAAGTGTTTGCATGCTTTGAATGTGTTTGTATTTGGTTCCGAAAGGGTCACTTGTACAGGATACAACAACAACTGGTTCTATTTAGATTGCAAATAATTGCCCAGGAAGTTCATGAGCTAAATCGATATTATATACCAGATAACATCTCATGCAATACTGTTTTGTATTCAAATTTATTATTGACCCATAACTTATTAGTATTCATACGTTTGGGGGTAATGGTTATTGAGGTTGTACTCATGACGACCCTATTTTTGAAAACTTACTTCAAATGTCCATCCAATCTACCCATTTGTAGAATGTATGTCTGTTATAACTGAAGCTTCTGGTTAATTATTGTTCAAGCGTTATGAAATACAATCCTTCTTTACTCCCCGTTCCTCCAGGATACGAAACAGGGCGGCATGATTTACACTATCAAACGCCTTTCTCACGTCGAGAAAACCCTCATAGAGACTCCTCATCTTCCTCTACGTAGTTCTCAAGACTACGTCCAACAGAAAGACATTGCCAGCCATGCCGTTGAATCCCATCCTGAAGCCTCCTGCTGGAGTACTAGCGGAACCACGGGCTTGGACCGTCCAGCCTACATATGTTGGAGGAGTCCAACAATGACTGATGCTCAGATGCAGGCCTATAGTCGCCAGGGCTCCTGGCCCTCTCACAAGTTTTTATCATTGTCACTCGAAAATTTCCCGAGCCGTTCCACCTGATCTCCTCTCCATATTCGCTGGACTCGGCTAACGCTCTCACGCCTAGTTGAACGACTCTCCCCCATCTCGGGACACTGATGCAACTGTTTTTGATCCTACTTAGAAAATAAAGTCAAAAATCATATATAGTACACCTCTGTTACCCCTCTAGAGGTCATTATTTTTGTTTTATTATTACTAAACTAGATATTTTTTATTTATTTATTAACGTCCACTTTTTGCAACTAAGGCTAATTGGGACGGGTCATCTACAGGATACCACCCTTTTCTAGCCAGAGTGGTACTTTGGATTTTACTTAATGAATTCCGTCACTAATTAAATTCGTATTGTCCAGGCGGGAATTGAACTCGCCATTCTTGGTTTACCATGTGAGATAAAGGTCAACGCTTTAACTCACATGGCTAACCTGAGCCCCCTAAACTAGAAAGATATTTAAGCATTTCATGTAAAACTAATGATCAAGCTCATCAAAGGTTGAAAACAGGTAGACCAAGGGGCTTAGGGGGGAAGTCAAAGCTTTAAAATATCTTCATTAAAGCGAGTTGATTAAAAAAAATTTATATGACCAATTTTGATAGAAATTGTATTTTCAATAAAAGTTCCTTTTACATTTGTTCTCCATCTCGAACATTAACCGATATATTTGCATTTTTTTATTTTCAGACTTTAGTAAACCCCCACTCCAACTCATCTCTTATTATCAAAAGGCGGATATATTTTCAAAAATCATACTCCTAGATTAACTATCAAATACGATTTTCATCATTATTCTGCTTAGTTTACGCAGCACCCACATGATGGACTTTCTTTCTACATGGGGCGTCATGTAAAATTACCTTCTTTTATTAAATTCCATGCTGCAATATTGAAGGAGATTTAGGAAAAATAATGCACAATAAATGAATATCAACATTGATTAATGATAGTATATTGTTAAATAGTATTATTCCTAGAAATGTGGCATCTAGTAACCAGCGAAGTACTTATTGATGTCCAGGTCTTTGCGTCATTCATTGTTGGTCCAGTTTATTGTTATCGCAAACAATTATACCGAAAATACTCTTATGTAAGCTCTTACGCAACGCTCTTATAAATCTAATTGGCGTTCAAAGGATGGCTGCGAAACTCTCTATATATACATATAGAGAGTTTCGCAGCCATCCTAAAACAAAAAGAGAAGAAATACTTCTTCTCTTTTTGTTTTATTTTGGTATTTACATCAATAGCAGCCATTGCCCCAGGAAATGCCTGTTTGGCATATGATACCATATTTATTATTTGATTGTTACGCAACTGGATATCGATACGTTTATGTAAAACTAAATGCCAAGCTCCTTGATAGCGGTCAAAGACAGGTAGAGGGGGGGGGGTTAAGATAGAAAATCAATAATTCTAAGCCTGTGTTACTGCCTCTAAATAATAATTATGCTAAAAAACTAACAGATTAGCAGCGATACGTGCAAAGGGTCTCCCGCCTGGTGCTTGCGGGATTTAAGTTTGAAATGATTTTAAAGGAATAGTTGATATTTTATGGTTTTAGCTTCTGGGTATATAGAATGGACTAGTTCTTCATAAAAGTTTTTTCTGTACATGCCTCAGGGGACATGTACCGAAATAGTGGTTAGTTATAATTGATTATTGTTTGGTACATTCATCAATTAACAAAACAGAGCGAGTATGTCTTTAGGATAACCATGTGGAGTAGAGAAGCTGACAAAAATGTGAAACATGCAATCACTTTTTGTATAGGATGTCCCGGTGAACCTATGTATTCCCTAGAGTGTTTTAATAACTAAATGCATAACTAAATTCTGTATTTTTAAATGTTTACTATTGATACTTTTTATGAAGCTTTTTAAATTTCTTTTTAAAACTATAGGTACAAAAAAATACTCTTTTATTTTTAATTGCTTATGTTTTTTCTGGCCCATTAGATGAACCTTCTGCTTTAGTCATAACTTTAACAATGGGTCCACAAAGTAACCTGAAGAAATAAAAGATGTAGAAGCACTCCTTGGAGCAGGGTTGATTTTGTAATGGCAGTAATTTTTCAAGACACATGTGCCGCACTGTGAGGCAGATCAAGGACATGTCCCAGGCGGCGTGTATCTCACTGGGAAGGAGACCAAATAAAATCCAAGAGGCAATTAACGTGTTAAACGTATTCCACTGCTGTTGTTTCTATACATCTTTTTTCGCAGTCAAAAATAAAGGGAGTTATTTATAATTATTTGATTTCACCTGTAAGTATAACCCCCATTTACATTCATCTCCCATTAATAATGGGAGCAACAACAATATGCCATATAAGTTTTCTGTCTTCCTAACTGCGTGTCCATGCGTCACTGCCAATATAATGCAATATATCTGTTAATTTAATTTCCACATTTGCCTTTCTAGATAGACTATTCAAGTGGGGAGCCATTACAGGGCATAAAAGCATATGGTGACCATTCTGGCTTTTCTATATGCGTCTCCGAAACTATCCCTCCCAAGTACTTGAACGTGCCACAACTACCAAATGTGAATACTCCAATTCCACAGGAGTACCGATTTCAAGATATAGATCGATGAGGAACTTCGGTGGGAGGTGTTGTTTAGGCCAGAGGAAATCGAAAATTTGAAATATCCTGACTACTATGAGCGGCATGAATAAACATTGAGCAAGTAATCTTTTTCCAAATTTAATTTTTTATAAATGGCATGCTATGTATTTTTTATATGTCTCTAATGTAAATTGGCATCAGAACGTTTCATTTGTATCCTAAGCATATATATCAAATACGCTTTTCATTGAAGTTCAACTATAAGAAACGTGTTCAAACATGTTCGGTGTGACGCCTTTTTTTAATGTTTTAACTACTGAACTATGTCATTTTTTTTAATCAAAATCACTCATTATATTATAACATTCAGCTATTGAGCTGCTGTTGAAAAAGCTGCAGAAAAGCGTTATATAACAAATCTTGTTGGAAATTTATTTCCTATAAATGTAGTATTACTTGCTTCATTCTCTATTTTGAATATTAACAGTGAAGTTTTTAATTTTCCCCATTCAGTGGAACCGCACTCATGCACAAGTCATATTAGCAAGCTGATATATGATGAAACGTTTTATTTAAAGCTTAAATAACAAATATTGTTTTTTTTAGTTCTTTAATAGTCAGATATTAAATAAAATTATGCAATGTTACGTGAGACTTCATTTCTGTTCATCTACACTTAGTGATTTTTAGCGGATTTTGAAGAGCTAATATTTCGTTAAAGCTATTCTTATGTTGTACCAAAGCTACTATTTTATTGCTATTTTATTATGTTACAACTATTATTTACTGTGTGCTACTATAATTATTGTTATATTTTATCAAAGGCACCTTCATGTTATATTAAAGCTATTATGTTATTGTTATTCCGAAATGTTACAACTATTATTGCTATGTGTTACCACTATTATTGTTATATTTTGTTATAATAGCTTTCATAAAATATGAAAATAGCTTTAATAAAATATAACAATGCAAATATGTTCTGGTGACCCCCCCCCCCACCTCTGTCTTAAGTTTTGGGACTACTTAAATTTGATTGATACAGATAAAAATTATTCTAATTCGTTATAAATTACAGCACTAGATATAGTAAATAGTTTTCAATCAAATTAATATGTTATATTTCAGTAATTATTTTTCTTTCATGGGAGAGTCGGGTTGGCAGACCCAACTGGAAACACACTGGATGTTTAACCGTTTCTTCCAACACTGAATATCATAGTCATTTATGGTTGAAATGTTATCAGGAAAAAGGAGATTTAGAGCAGAGGGATTGAAAATTCGAAATTACTCAGTTTTCTTCTGAGATGGATTGAAAAATTATAGGACTAATCTTGTTAAATATTTGATGTTCTACAATTGTTGAGCTATCCATTTTGTCCTGGCTCGAATACTAAGAGAGTTGTATTGTATTTTATTCTGTCAGATTTTTTAATGAACTGTAGGATCTCACGTCTAGTTTAAATTGGAAATTCTTCTTACATAGCTTTCTTATGTAGGAAATTAAAAATAGGATTAGTGGAATATGGTCAGCGCGACGTCTCAAAAAGTAGAAAATATAACACACGGCACTTGCTAAATATTGTACTACACTTCCAATTATCGAAACTTTTCCAGAAGCTGTGCAAAATGAATCGTAGATACGTGTGGAATATCAAATCGGTTGAACTTCCTGATGATCCAAGGTAATACCGAAAATTCGTCAATCAAATTACTTCAAACTCGTCAGTAAGGCTTGTAGGTACTCAATTATTATTTACGATATTCTGCTGATGTTAAATTTTCAAAAATACTTAGTGAAATTTAAGGAACCTTTGAACTATGCTAACTCAAAAATATATGTAACAATACTTTTTACGGAATAGATGACTCTATAATCAGTTTTATAAAGAGTTCTGATTAAGTGCCCAGAAGTTCAAAACAAACTTCAATCTTGGAAGAAAAGTTTTGAAAGCATCGCATTTTCAGATTACCAGGCATTTATGACATATACTTAAATCACAAAGAAAAGTTTTTGAGTCATATTACTCTTCTAACCAGGTTGAAAACTTTTATTATTAATCTCTTTAATAAATCTAGAAAGTTGAACTCTAATTTAAAGACAAGTACTCCTCCGTATTCAACATTTCTTTCATGCATAAATGTGCCTGAAGTGAAAGACGGTTAATTCAGAGTAGAATGAAAAGTTAGTCAACCACTCACTAGCAATATTGAAATAAGAATTGCTGCTTTCGGTGATAATGTTTACATAATCAGATCCTAGCTAAGGAAAGGGATGGGTATTTCAAGAGCGATGGATCGACCTCACGAGAGGGATATAAGCTTTAATTTAGGGCCGAGGAATTGCTACTGAATTACTGGTAAAACTGTTAACTCGTTTCTGAGACACAAGTTGAATTCCAACAGAATATTTCGTGTTATAATTTCGCTATATTTCTCCCAAATTCGCCAGAATAGTTCAGTGTTCAGTACGTGATGTATCATGAGTACTCAATTTAGCTATTGTAAAACAAATAATGATAATTTCGTGATGCGAACGGTGCTCATTCGCAATATCAGCGAGTAGAAGGTGGGGCTTACTGAAGACCGTAAACAAAGAAGTACGAGTAACGCTTAATATTAAAATGAATTCATCAAAAACGGCAGAGCATCAATAGTTTAACAAGATTTGTTCTATTACAATTTTCGATAAAACGCTCAAAAAAAAAAAAAAAAAAGATATTTTCAATTTTCTAAATTCCCTCAAAGCCTCTCCCTTATTGCTCATCCGGTTTCAGCCATTAACTAATATGACCTTTATTGTTGAATAAAACAGCTAAATATGTATGGATCAAGTAAACATTTCTGAGTTAAGAGGGCAAAATTTTAAAGATGCCATCACACTACGAATTGCACCCGACGTATAATAACGGAGATATTTCAATATTCCCTCCTTCTAACCCCTCCTCCCCGTGTCCTATTTTAGCCATTAACGAACTTTAGTTTTACGTGAAACGCAAAAAAAAGGTACTAGACATATATATAATTTTGAACGGTCCTCATTTTCGTCATCTGCTAGGTAGGACCAATGGACATTAGAGAAGATATTTCGAAAATAGCGCTATGAGTGACAATCTCAGTGTCTGCTTTCCTTGCTAAGTGTGCTAAAAGGTCCTCGAGAGATACTTATAAGCCCTAATTGCTCCTCCGATTTCTAAAGAGAAACAATAGGATAAACGTATTCAGTCGTTCAGTTGCTTTAACAAACCCTTCTATTTCCATTGTAAATTTATTGACCTACTTAATTTATTTCAGAGTGGCAACAAGAGGGATTTCAATTCGACTAACTATAAATGAAAGGTACAATTAATCTACTTATTACATTCCACGCTCTTAGTTCACACAAACCTAATTATTGCGATTCAATGTTGTGCTGTAATTGACAGCATGACTATTTTATTTCACCTTCTATTATACGAAAACAAGTAGACTTCAATTTCAGTATCAAAGGGTGGACTAATTCATAAAAATTACAATATTATACAAAATTGATAATGAAATTTTAATTATTATAAATATGATTCTAGTTATTGATATAACAATGGTATTATATAATTATAATAATAAGCTGTTTTCAGAAATAGAAGGTTTCATTACAGCTATCCAAAACCAAGTGATTGCCACCAGATCATACATACAGACGTCATATCCTCAAGGACAGTACTGTCTCAGGCAAGTGTTGGTTATGCAACAGAACGTATGAGTCCATTCAACATATCACGGCTGAATGTGTCCCAATACTTACAAAGGCACAATAACATGGCATAGGATACCATCAAGCTCTAGCAGAGAAATTCGGCATGGTAGACAGGAAGGTTGCTTATTGTCGCTATAATCCTCAAACATTAAAAAAGATAATGTAAAGGTGTATTGGTACGAAGTGGTGATAACTTACGATACTGTGCATCATAATATTCTCATTATTGACAAGATCAATAATACTGTTGGTATTATTGACATTGCAGTACCCAATGATGAAAATATTCGAAAATCCTATGCCGAAAAATTAAGAAAATATCAAGAATTGGCTATCGAGCTCAAAGGGGTATACAAACTGAAATCTGCCATAGTTACGTCAATTATGGTAAGTTCAAATGGACTCATGCCAAAAACGACAATAGAATGCACCAATAATTTAAATCTGCCAACAACAATTATAAAAGAAGCAAGGGGCACTTCTCGATACTGCAAGAATTTTGCGAAAATTTTTAAATTCCCCTTAACGTGTCACAATCACAAATTCCATGTCGGATTTCCCCTATAACTATAATAATAATTTGAACTCCATTGGAATAATAGCTTATGCGATTAAGAAATAAATTGCCTGTATATATGATACTGTTGCCAGGTCTTCAACAACTGTTATGACGACAGTAATTAAGAAATGTCAAGAAATATGAAGCTCCAAAATATAAATTATATGAGGTACAAAAAATAAATTATATGAAGATATAAAATAACAATTTTATAAAATAATAAAATAAAAAATAAACATTTTGCCAAGTTTTCACCGACTGGTATGGAAACAGTAATTAAGAAATGTCAAAAAGTATGAAAACATAAAATATAAATTATGTGAAGATAAAATAATAAATGTAAAATAAATATAAATATATAAATATGAAGATATAAAATAAAAAAATGTTTTTTATTTCAAAATTTTATAGGATATAACATTATTTTTATACATAGTGTACCGCTATATAATGCCGAATTTCATTTTGAATTTATGCACAGTCAACCTAAGATGGGCAACCTCTACATACCCGTATGGTAAAGGAGGTCGTATAAAAGTGTATCTCCCTCTCAACCTTATTAAAAGTGCTTCAAGGTAAATATTTAATTGTCATGTAATACGATGTCTTCATATTTCGAATATTAGGCGTTATTTATATTTTGTTATCAGCCCTCAGTAACCCCCTAATTTCTAATTAGCCCCGTTAACAATATAAATAGCCGATATGTAATGAAAAACATTGTTTCAAGACTAAAAACTAAATATTCTATATTCTGATATATTATATGTAACATAATCCAATAAGATTCCCCATCCTTGACTGAATGTTTTTTATTTTATCAATGCCACAGTCGAAATTTAACCTTTAAGCATTATGAAAGATCTATTATATTACTATATAAATCGAACCTAGAGGAGGAGAAGGAGAGGATTAAAGAGAGAGAATGGAAATACCTCCGCCGTTATGAGTCTGGTATAAAATACAGTATCTTGATGTAGATCTAGTTTTTTACGTCCTATTGTTTTATACGTGTTTTCTCAGGCCCGAATATTATTATTATTTCAAGCCTCTAATAAATTCCGACTTCTATTCATTCAAACTTTCACTTTAAGTAACTGACTCACTAAACAACTCACATCAAGCTTATATTTCAATTACTGTTAACAAGATCACCAGAGCGTCATCCAAGCGAGTGAGGAGTCTGCTTAGTCCTTGCAGCCCCCGGACTGACGAACTTTCATTATTCTAAACAAAAGTGGACGTTAATAAATTGAATAGAGTGGTTGTTAATAAATAACCGTTTTCTTTCTTTGTGTTTCTTGTTAGAAGGAAACTGTATGCATCCAAAATGGCTGTATCTGCCTGAGTGATTAGGGCGCATACTTCAATGGCAAAGGAAGGATATAAAGCAGGCAAATGAATGCGTAAACAGTTGATAGCCAGTATTGGGCATAGCAAATATGGCGAGGAGTATGTAACTTGCAGGAGTAGCATCCGGCCTTAGTCAGGTGTGTATATCTAATTGAAGGGATGCTATAACTCTCTCTTCAAGAGTATAAACAGTTTACACATGCATTAGTTACTCCGGCAGCAAGGCAAATATTTATACAAGCAAGGCTTGGCTCAGCCCCAACCAAAATATCCCTCATTTCTCTTTGCTTTATCTCTCATTCAACTCTCAGAGCATTCCGTTTCTTCACGATTTGACCCATTTGTTATTAGCTTTAAGGTTTGTGATTCTGCTATGAGAACCTCTTCTTTATTCGTCAGAAAATGTTAAAGTAAAGTTAAACTTTTTCTTGTGGTATTGAAATTATATGAGCAGATATTACTTTACACGCAGTCTCGTAAATTATTTTAATTTAGAGGAAATAAAAAAAACATCAAATTACTTATCTAGCTCTATACTCAAAATGCTGTCCATATATCAAAAATATAATGGTATGAGAATTCAAATGGTATCGTTCTGAAACGGACTTATTGTAGATGGTTGTAATGGAAAACTTAATTGTTGTTTAGTACAGGTTGAACCAAGAAATTAAATTTCTTATTACTTAATGCCTAAAAAAAAAATTACAATTATTTATCAACCAAGAATTGGAAATAAAGCGTCGTTTCAAACTATCAGGCTTATCATCCTGTCAATATAGAAAATATTAATTATTATTTTAGTTTGTGAAATAAAAGGTAAATAAAAATAATTATGTATTCCCGTTGGGTTTAAAGAACTTCATGGAGTTTAGTCACTTTTCCACATCTGCCTACTATGAGCGTCAATATTCAGGTTCACTGCTTCTAACTCCGTACCATCCTATATTCTGCCAACCATTTTCAGCAATCGTTTCCATGTGTTTGGCTTCTCGCCACTATTCTATATATTGTATAGCACAGGGAGAGAGCCAGTGGGGTTATTTATTTCTACATATTCCCTTAACAGACGATTCGGACAAATTTACGGACTGCTAAATAGAGGGTATCACTTGTCTACCGAAAACAAACTAACAATATACAAGTTACTACTTAAATCAATATGGACATACGGAATAGAAGTGTGGGGTACAGCAAAACCTTCGAACATCAGACGCATCCAGAAATTCCAATCCAAAGTCCTGTGCACCATAGTAGATGCTCCATATTATATTAGAAACCACACCCTTCATAAAGATCTTAATATCCCATTTGTAAAGGACCTAATTCCCTTGAGATTCAGAAAATTTCACAGCAGGCTATCCAATCATCCTAATCCAGAAGTCTTAGCCCTTTCCAGTACCACTCATCCCTATTCCCCTCCATGGCGCCTAAAAAGACAATGTTCTAGGAATCTCCTATAGAAGTGTAAAGTTAAGTGATATAAAGTTAAGTGTTATTTTCTCTTTAAGTACCATCCCTCTGTAGCTCTTGAATTCCTTGCCAGTCAGAGAGAGGCTGCTCCTCTCATTGAGATGAAAGGGTGCAACTTCTGTCGAGAGTGATGGAATGTATACCAATTTCATGTCGGTTTAATCTGCATATTTTAAATTAGCATCATAATGCCGTTTTAAAAGTTTGACATTTGTTTGCCTCTCATAACGGACGTTACCATACTAGCTTTATTGTCTGAATAACTAATACCCTTCATTGCCATGGTCCAAGACGTTCTTCAAATCAGCATGATCTCCTGTCTCTTGTTCTGCCAGAATATCCTCAAGTACCTTGTTTAAAGGACCTCATAAAAACTTACTCAGGCCTCATTTATATCATAGCATATTGTAGGATGGATAGAAATTATAATTTATTTAATATAGTGCCATGAGTAACAAGTCTATTATCCCATTGCGCCTAACCTCATTATAGGGAAAATTCCCCCAAAAAATTTGTTTTTTCGCTTTTTGTTCTTAAACCTTTTATTTGGGGTCTAACTAAAACAATTGATTTTAAAATTATTTATTGACGACCATAGTTAGCATCTTCGTGAGTTCCGAAGGCACTTACTGAGCCTCCTAAACCCTCTGTTTTATGCAAGAACCAACAGAGGGCCGAGTTCTCGACGAGGTCTGTATACTTGCCAAAAAGCATTAAGTGTAGTAGTAAACATTCCATTATTTTAAAGACACGAATTACATTAAAAATATTTTTTTAAAAAATTTTAATGATTTCAGTATATATTTTTTCCCTTATAAATCTATTTGTGATTTCCTTTTATTCCTTGGAAAAAGTGTCAAATATTATCCTGGCTAGGCTACAGTGTTACTTTTTAAAAAAAGTAAATAAAATATATTAAACCATTATTATTGATTATTCTATTTTCATCTTTAGCCCAATACTAAACCCAAACCTTCAGTAATAAAGAAGATTAAAGCTAATTCTTCTTCGGAAAACAATATCTTTTTTTAATCTGGTTTAATGGCTCATTCAGGACTAAGGCAGTTAATGGCCGTGAGTTAAATATAAAAAATAATTGCATTAAATCACTATTGGGTTGAGTTGTCGAAGAGCCGAGATTGAATGGTGAATAATTTATGGGCGAGCGGTTCTGTGGGCCTAGAGAGAGGAATGTGATGGGAGCAGAGTCAATAGTAGACAGTCACCGACAGTAAATAACCTCATTGAAGGACCATTCTATTGACCTGCCTTTATATACAGAAACGGGCTCATGTCTCAATGCCAATTGCTCAAATACAGCTGCTCCACTAGGAAATTATCCATGCAATGTGTTGTTGATATTGTGCTATTCCTTTGAATAAACTAACTGAAATCTTACTGGCATTGCACGAAATAAATAAATACCTTTCAGATTAAGCCTATGAATTTCGAGAATGCAGGGTAAAATCTCTACGCTGGCCCAATCTTTAAAGGTGGCATAGATTTTATTCTTTGTTCAGAGACGTTCAACCCTTTCTTGACTGAACATGAACCACAAACTACCAACTAACAGTAAAAAAAAAAAAAGTACCCTGCTTTTCCGTCATTCAACGAGAATGACGGGATTACGGCTTAATTCGCCATTACATTCAGGATTGCTCTATGAGTCTTACAGGACTGGAATAATTATTGAAATGATCTTGAATCTACAGTAGTTAATCAAGATCAGAATTCCAATATTCTCCGGAATACCAATAATACTGCACCCCTTAAACTTTAACTTAACTTTGGACAAGTGAAATTCCTCTAACTTATTATAAACAGATTTGAAGTGGAAATTGAACACTTAACCGAAATAATATGTGAATTCATGGATCTGAACAGCTTAATGAAAGAAAACTTCAAAACAATTGAAATGGAGGAATAAAGCAATAAATGGAATTAATCAAATCACTCAGTAAATGCCTTCGGAACAATGGGATAATAGACTTGTTACTCATGGCACTATATTAAACAAATTATAACTTCTATGCATTCTGCAATAGGCTATGATATAAATGAGGCCTGAGTAATTTTTTATGAGGCCCATAAAACAATGTACTTGAGGATATTGTGGCAGAACAAGAGACAGGAGATCATGTTGATTTGAAGAACGTCTTGGATCATGGCAATGAAGGGTATTAGTTATTCAGACAATAAAGCTAGTATGGTAACGTCCGTTATGAGAGGCAAACAAATGTCAAACTTTTAAAACAGCATTATGATGCTAATTCACAATATACAGATTAAACCGACATGAAATTGGTATACATTCTGACTAAGGCTAATGTAAATAGCATTTTATGAAGATATTTGTACTAAGTCTTCTCAGGCTTAGTGCTGTTTTGTACCGAATATGACAAGGATCTCTTAACTGTCGACGAAATATATATTTGTTGTATTTAATAGTATCAAAAAATTCACTTGTGAGTGTGTTTGTGCGTCGGTAGCATAGATGAGTGTATTTATAGAACACATACAAGAGAGATTGTACTGATGTACTACTGAAATAGAAAAATGGTCTAAAACATTGAAACTAAATAATTTATGTGTTTTACTAAACATAATTATTTTTTAAAAAGAGTAAGACATGTGAAGTGATTATCCAAATAGATATAGAAGTGGAATTATTCCATTTAATTATTATTTGTGAATTTATTATTGCATTTCTTCTCATCAACACGAACCTCATATTATTGATACCTTATAGTCATCAATATCGTATCGTAATATAATATTTAAGTAATTAATTTTGCAAGTAATTCACGTATTATGAAGATATTATACATTTAAACTTGTTTTCTGCTGATTCGGTAATTATTCTAACTAAAATAACAAGTAACAAAAGTCTGATCTGACACATTTCACTCATATTACACTCACACACACGGACACGCACGACATAAACACAAGCACACACACGTACTAGTTATTTAATATATATTTTGCTGCATCTAGAGATTGAGATAATCGTATAGAATAAAATATATTTGCACAAGATAATATATATGGTAAGAACTGCAGCGATCTTTTATAAAACAAATATTGAGTAAATGTCCTAAAGTTTCGTATCCCATTGTTTTGGGGTCGGACATACCTCTTCACAATTCCATAAACATTTTGTCTTTAATAAAATTCAACCACTTGCTTGTTATAGTGCCCAATGTGCTAAAAGCTTTATGAATGGCATATAAGAAGGCGATGGTGTTCTCTCATTTCAATATTAAATTTAAAAATCCTATAGTTGGATAAAAATAGGACTATTGATCTTTTCTAATGCCTGCCTTTTTGAGAAACATCTGTCGTTATCCTGGAATAAAGACTCGTCGAGTCTTCAAGGTTACCTTTTCCTCAGGATTCTCTAACTCAGCCAACTGTTTAATTAATTATTTCATGTATTAGCCAAATGTATCGAAATGCGATAATTAATTATTTCATTCATGGGACATTACACTCCATTTTGGCTAATATCATTTGCCGATTGAAACATAACCTGGTTAATAGGATTTGAGGCAAATCAATCAGGTCCACTTTATAGCCATTTCAAAAGTCAATACTTTGTTGGGAGACCTGCCTGATTTAGTCTACGAAAGAACAGCAGATTATTAGATGTAAGATTCAAAAGCGGTTTTGTTAATTTAACAAGGAAGTATTCATTGTAACTCTTTAAATGGTAGACAACCCAGTAGGATGCCCTCCAAACTTAACATTATAAGCACCACTGCTGGCCTAACTATACTTCCGATAAACAGAGCATTTCTACGAAGAATTGAATCTTTAGCTAAAAAAAGAATAATAAATTACTTCTCGATAAAACTTTGCCAGTCCTTCTAAAACGTACATTTAAGCAAAGCTTATGAATTAATTGCTAATTAGTAGAACCTCTTGCTAAGCCATAAATCCATCCTAGGTTTTTTAATTTCTTAAAAAATGAAATTTACAGTAAAATATTTTCTTCTACATTTCATTGGATTTTAGGCACAGTCATTTTGATTGGAGCCTTACCTAATTCGAAATTTAGCAGTTTCATTTAAAATTAAAGGTCTAGTTCAATAGACAGATATTAATCCAAGGGGAGTTAAATTTTATTTTTCGATTTTCAGTTTTACACTTTCTTTAAAGTGTGAAATTTAAAATTGAAAAATATTTGAATAAACAATGCAAAATAAATGATCAACATATTTTTCGTGACATAACTCAATTACTAATTAATTCGTTTTTCTTTGACTCCTATAGTATCTAAGCCATACATTATAGAGAATAATCAAGAACTTGGATGAAACTATTTATCGATGGCCATATATCATTTTGTCTACCTTTTTATACTTTTTTTTTGCCTTAATAGCCCTATGAAAACTTTTTATTTCAGGCGGGTGTGAAGGACTGTTTTTAGTTTATTAGAAACTATTTAAATATTATAAACTGTTTAGAATTACTTACTAGATATGATCACGGGTAGGCATTTGACGATATTTTTAAAAGTCACCATATCAGTGTATTTGTTATTACTTCATACGCTGAAGCTAAATATTCTCATTTAAATGCAAATTTGAAAAAAAAGATTATACGACATTTGAACAATCCAGCCTTGAAAAAAATCCCCAGCCTAGATTTTATCAGCGGTAAGTGTATGCGTTCATTTAATGCCTTTTGCATTGCTAATGTGTCCAATGTCTTAAAATGCGTGTGAATATGGCACGCTCAGCCATTAGGAAACCCTATACACTAATGACAAAATGATTATTTTCGTACGCTATGACCTTCTTAACTTAAATGTCTTCGATTCAATAAACACTAACTCATACAGTATGCTTTATTCAGGAGATTCCATACTTTATCTAAGTGTAATACTAATACATTTAATTAGTAAAAGTCACTTTTATTTTAATAATAACAAAACTTTATACATTGAATTAAATTTGAGATTAGACATTTAAATTTAAGTCAAGATCACAGTTTTGTGGTCCCTCATAATGTACTTTTTAAATATAAAAACGCTTAGCTAGACTGCTATGATAAAGACAAGAAATATACGTATGAAACTCAGATGTAGTATTTTATATAGGCTTGTAAAATATTTATAAAATTTAATATATATATATATATATATATATATATATATATATATATATGTACATACGTTTGTGAGTGTGTGTGTGTGTGTGTGTGTGTGTGTGTGTGTGTGTGTGTTTGCGGGTGCGTGCGCGCGCTCGTGATATATTTTACTTTATTAGCCGAGTGCAAAGTTGGGAAAACATTTGTGGTAACGCGAGATAAATCATTCATTTACGAATTTCGATTATCTGTTAGTCTAAAATATTACCAAGTAATTTCTATTACCAATTATATTTTATCTTAAAAAGTGTCTAAATAGTTTTATCATCCTACGGATGAAAAGTTTAGAGATTAAATATTTATCCCGCAAATAATTTTTTTCATCCACTGGATCAAATTTTCATTCACCAGATGTAACTTTCATCGACTAGATAAAAATTGTTGTTCTAAAAAAATAGTATTAATCTCTGGGCAGGAGACAAAACAAAAGAGGAAGTGCGATGTCATCAAATTCTTTAAAATTGTATGACATATTATATATATATATATATATATATATATATATATATATATATATATATATATAATGGATTACCAAATAAAGAAGAATTCTTAAAGAACGTCTGTGTTTTGTTTTTTTAAATTACAGGTAACGGATAAATAATTATATTTTATTCATAACTCGTATGAAAAAATATTCAACAAGAGTTGAGATTTACTTGGATTTGAAAACATATATTCGTCAATATCTTCGTTAACATTGGTTTTATTGAAAAAAATGTAATGAATATATAGAGTTATATATTTGGTTTTCGAGTCATGTGTCATTTACATTTATATCTTTTTAAATTTGAACTTCTATTACTCTGGCACTACAAAATCTGCCTTTTATAGCTTGTTTTGCTTTTTGATAAGGATAATTTTAACAATTGATAACCAATTCATTTTAGGTAGTTCCAAAAATAAGTGGACATTCATGTATAACATTTGGTAAATTCAAGTAGATTCCATTCTTGATATTTATAGTACGTTACTAGTTCAAGTGAATGAATGGACAGTTCATTTCCTTATTCAATTTTACACACTTGGAGTTTGTTAATATATTTCTCTCCACAAAAATAAAAATTATTAACGTGCCGATGAAGAACGTTGTATCGGGGGAGGAATAAGCTTAATTCTTGATTACGAATTTTGAGCTTTACCCCTACAAAAAACAAAACAAAAAAAGATGGTTTAATAGGAAGCTATATGTGTTTACATTGGAGGTATATCGGAGTAAATCCCCAAATAGAGGGTCCAATATAGGCTGACCCTATCACCAGCCGATAGGCTCCAATAATTCCATTCTATCCGAGGCTAACCCTCCTATAAACCTATCCTAACCCCAGTCTTTTCCTTCCTGCCAGCCTGCAGCAAAGCACTTTTCTTTCACAATATATAGCGGGATATTGACACCTCTATCCTATCGTCCCATTCAACAAGTACGCCACAGATGTTATTTCTGATTTTGATGAAATTTTGACTCTTTCTAAAATAGCTTATTGAGAGAGCATTTTTCGCCTCAGATGTATACCTGCCTACAATCTGTGGCTCCCCACAATATATTTGTAAGCGGTTTGTCCTAGGTAGCTGGTTATATTAGGTTGTAAAGGAAAACTGTCAAGTAGATCTCAGATCAGATCAGAGATCCCACTCTAATCAGATTTTCCACGTGCTGGAATATAATACGGTGATTACATCATATCACCATCTATTCTCTTCCATTCATTTGCAACGGAGCTACAGAGAAAATAAACCGGAATCGAAATCAGCCTGGCTGATAAGGATGAAAGAGAATTTAGAATTTACGAGTATTTAGAGCATGATTTTCTTGCGATTGTGGAAGTTAAACACTTTTTTTGTGATCAAAGGAATCAAATCCGTGTAAATAAGCTGATGGAGAATCATCTTATAAGCATATGGTAGTTTTAAGGAAACTAGGGATGTGTAATTCAAAGGTTTTTAAAAATAACAGGACACTATTCTGTTGGATATATAAAAAGTCATCACTCAGAGGGTGCATAAACTAATCAGATATCTCGTGCAAGAACCATCACCTGGACTACACGGTGATTACCTCACCTCAACGTCTATTCTATATGTCTTCTGTAGTAAGAAGTGACACAGATAACTAATGTGAAATTCGAGAAGAAATGTTTAACTTGGCATAATTAGGAGTAGGAGTGTACTGAAAGCTAAAACTAAAAAAATGAATGTATCTTGGAAAAGAAAAAAAATTGTAAATGCAATATTTACAGGAATTTATATTACGATATGAACGGTTCTATACAATTTTAGCAGATTTCCCTTAACCCTCCGTTAGGCGCGGGCCATTTTCAAACGACTCTAGGCGCGGGTCACCTGTGAGGTGACGATGGAGAAATATTTTGATAAAACTGCTTCTTAGGGCAAAAATGGAGTTAAACAAATATAAATACTTATCTGAACAAATAGTAGACCTATTTTATTTTAAAACTTAGCGAAGTAACTCATGAATATATCTTACAACTATCAAAAATATTAATTCATTTCAGGTAACATGAAGCAATTTATGAACTATGAATTCGTTAGGTACTACTTACTTAGCTACTAAAAAACATATATAAATAAAGTGCAATAAGTATAGTTGAGAACTACTTATTCATTTGATTACTGCAGGAATAGCAAATACAAGAAAACATGCTTTCAAGTTCAATTCAGGTGAGTTTCTTGCCCAACATGTTTTACATAAAGTCTTCTAAATTCATTCTCGCTCCTCTGTATGTGCGAGCTAAGTAAAGAAGGCCTATATAGGCTTTTATTTCTGTGAAGTCCGTCAATTTGTCATCCCTCTGCCTAGAAAATTCTGGCTCAACGATTTTTATAAATTCGTTTGTGCAATGCACAATACTACTAATTATCGTCTTATCAAAGAGCCAGAACCAGCAGTCAAGTTCATTAGTAACCTCCTTTGCCGCGCCCTTTCACTCCTGGAAGGTGTGTTAATACATTTTGTTTTCCTATCGTACGCAAATGAAAAGGGGTTTTCCTCCCCTCATAACGGTCAACAATCTTTCTGTTCACACTTCTCAATGCAACATATTTTTCGTGTGACTGCTCATTCTCCCCATCACTTTCCGATTCCACGTCACTTTGTTCAGTCTCTGAGTCTATACCCCTATATATTTTTAACTATTCAAGAACAATCAAGGCACTACAAACGTCAAATGATGAATATGTACAAGGTAAATAGATTAAATATAGAAATAAAAGAAATTGAAAAACTTACAACTTTGGTCGCGGTGCACCTGTGGGGTGATTTTAACACAAGGAACGCACTGTGTACCAACGAAGCTAGAAGCTAGAAGCATTGCTGGAGGCGGAAGTCGTTAGGTTTATTCAATCGGATGTTATTAGAAAAACACCTCAAAGATGCACCTGTCAGGACCCCGCGACTAACGGAGGGTTAAGGGAAATCATCTAATGAGGTTGTACTCATGACGGAATTTTCGACATTTTTCTTCAAATGTCCATCGATCCTACCTAGTAGATGACGAAAATCAGGTCCGTATATATATATTGTTGCGAGAATTGGATGAGTGGGTGAATACACAAAGAGAGAGCCGCGTGAGGGGAGGAACAAAGACTAGGGGAACGAGCGAATCTAATGAGAGACCTTCCAGGAAGAACTGGAACCGTCTAGGCCTAGACACTACAAGCATTTAAAAGGGAATCTCACAGTAACCCACAGTTCAGTGGTTGCTCGACAGTCTTCGAGGGATGTTCTGCGCTACAGTGCGACTTAGTGCAGTGCGGTAAGTGTTGTGCTGTGAAGAGAAGTGTTGTGCCGTGTCTGTAAGCAACAGTTTAGTGCCGTGTTTAAGACAGTGCAGTGCCGCGAAGTAAAGGACAGTGACCGTGAGTGAATTATTGGACTGTGTAACCTGAAGAACAGTAACACTATCAGTGTAATTCTGTGAGTAGTAATAATTAACCAAGAGTATTGTGCACTGTGAAATAAATCGTGCAGTGATAAACTGTGAAACTTGTGTGTGTGTTTAATTTTGCAATCGAAAAGAACTCTCATTAACAACGTTTTATTACTGGTTTTGTAATAAAACGTAACAATATATATATATATATATATATATATATATATATATATATATATATATATATATATATATGTCTATTACCGCTCTAGCGGGCGCAATTTTTGTTTGATCGTTACCAAACTCGATATTTAGTCGTTTTATGTAAAAAAGAAAGATCAAGTTCGTTAACTGCTGAAATCGGACCAGTGGGAGGGGGGGGTTAGAGGGGAGGATTTTCGAACATTCGAAATACCTCCTATAGTATCGGATCGAAAAATTGTACAGAAACAATCTTATTGCAAATTAAATTTACTATAAATATTGTTCTATACATTTATTCTGTATCTTGAATATTAGCCGAGATATTTGCATTTTTATTCTGCGTGTGGTCAGTAGGAGTCGGCTATGTTCGGACTTTCCGCCGAGAGCTCTGGCGGCCGTTTCCGTAACTATTCGTTCCTCGCGAATAGGTTTAGACGTTTCTTACTACTACAGGTGTTATTAGGCAGATTTTTCTATTGCAAAACTTCACGTGGGAAATCTGCTTAGTTTACGCAGCCCCTGCGTGACGGACTTTTTCGATCCAACTCGTTTATCAAATAATGGAGATATTTCGAAGTTTTCGAAATAGATACCGTATTAAAGGTAGATATTAAGGATTTGTAATTGTATATTTTTATTTCGAAATTCTAGGATTGGGGGGGGGAAATTATTTAAAAATTAATAGTTAGATGCAATATATATACATATATATAAATATATATATATATATATATATATATATATATATATAATATTAATAAGGCGATTAAATGTTCTATTTAATTATGTTGAAAATTGGTTTTTAAATAATCTATTCTGAAGCATTCTATTGTTAAATAATTAGCCCCTTAATTTATATTTTTGTTTTATTTCTATTTCTATTGGCAATTTAACCATTATAAAAATTTATTTGTTTAAAGCATTCAATCATGAGTTTTGAGATAGTGGTATCAAAAGCTTTACTTCGGAAGACTTTTCTCCAGTTCAATGCATAATTCCAAAATGGATTCATCTTCAGAAAGTATTGTAAATTTACTGAGCATTCACGGTAGTGTTACCTGCATGCAAACTTATCTATTTATACCTTCCCATGGGAAATCTGCTTAGTTTACGCTGCCCCTACGTGACGGACTTTTCTTGTTTTTTGGTTTGTGTGGCACACACGTGCTTGTGTGTGTGTGTGTGTGTGTGTATGTGTGTGTGAGAGAGAGGGAGAGAGAGAAAGTGAGAAAGAGTTCGTAAATATATATTTTGCAGCTTCATGTTCCATTCTAATGCCATATTGTTAGAATTTGCAGGAAATTTAAAAATTACGACGTTAATTTTGAAATGTCAGATAAAGGAAGAAAAGAAGCTTCGGGAGTTGTTTAAACAAACTTGTTGGCCAAAAAATAAGTGAGGGATTTTATAAGTAAGTGCCCAATAGAGATGCCTCTTCCAATTAAGATAAAGTGGCTGGTTGCTGGCTTCTGTCTCCCCTCGCCTCCACTCTTATTATCGATAAGGCACAATCTCTATGGAACTCCGGCCCATTATAATAATGAAGAAAGACTCTGCCTTACTCACTCAACTGGTTCTAGTGCTTTTCTATAGAGCGAAAATATTTAAAAAATAGAATAAAACCATCCTCCGAGGAGAAGGAAGTACTCCAAACTACTAAGTATGTTAGTCTCAAGAGAAGTTCTGAGAGCATTTACTTGTAGCTGTTACAGATTCTCATCTTGAGCAAAACTGTCAAGTCATAAACACTTACGTCCTAACATCATATGATCGAAATTCCAATAGCAGTGTCAATTCTATATTCAACACAATGCTCCCATGGAAATGACAGCCTAAGCTTGTAATAATCTACTCTCCCCCCTTGAAGCTCAGTTTAATCACTTTCCATACTCGGTTTATTCTCAGAATATATGATACTTTGTAATAAGCATATAGGATCGAGTATATTATTCATAAAAAGTCCATCACGCAGGGGCTAAGTAAATTAAGAAAATTGCCTTAGACATGGAGTAACTCTGAGATACCGTAATATCATTTATTATTGCTTATTTCTCGCTGAGAGAGAGAGATAGAGAGAGAGAGAGAGAGAGAGAGAGAGAGAGTGAGAGAGAGAGAGAGAGAGAGAGAGAGAGAGAGAGAGAGAGAGAGAGAGAGAGAGATGAAAACTACGGGATCATTTTGTACATAGGTTCATCCGATTTTTATATTTTTAGGAGGAACCATTTCTTTTTCAACCCATCAGCAACGGGTAATATGACTAGTTTTCTATAAATGTTGTTTTGTACACTTTTCTTTGTCTCAAATATTAAGGAAGACATTAATATTTCTTAATTTTTCAGTTAACCGGACCAAAAAATGATATATTTTAGTACTAATCTTGGTAAAAATTTAATGTTCTAAAATTGGTATAAAATTCAATTTATCTTTTCCCGAATATTAAGTGAGTTATTTGTAGTTATATGTTTTCAGCACCACCCACTTCTAATAGTCTGTCGTTTAATTTAAGTAACTGAGTCACTAAAAATCCCGACGTAAATTTCGGTTTCTATACACTCATGCTTTCAAATACGGGCGAAATAGAGAAGAGATTGTGAGACGAGATAACCTTTGTCATTCCAACACGTAGAAAATCTATTTAGTTTACGCGTTCATCGTGAAGGACTTTTTGTATATCCAAGAGAATAGTGTCTAGCTATTTGTAAAAACCTTTGGATTACACTTATAAAATATCTAGGTATCTTGAAAGCTACCATATCCTTATGAGGGGGTTATACAGCATCTTATTTATAAGGCTTTGGCTCCTTTGGTCACAAAAAAGTGTTTACCTTCCTCACTCGCAAGAAAATCATTCTCTATTTAAATTCATCCAAATTCTCTTTCATTCTTTTCTGCCAGGATGATTCCGATTCCGAATTTTTTCTCTGTAGCGCCATTATGAATAAACAGTTACAAATTTTAAACAATAATTAATTTCAAAAACAAAGACACACACCACAACTTACAAAAGCACTGATTAATCTGTTAACTGTGGTGTGTGTCTTTGTTTTTGAAATTTAGTTATTTTATTAGGATTATACTTAGGGGTTTTTAAAGTCGGACGGGACAATGGTAAATGGTTGATATTTTAGGGATGAATGACTACGGTTTTTATGTTCTGTTATTTAATTGGGTCTTGCGTTTACCCTTTCTCACGCTCTCTCTCTCTCTCTCTCTCTCTCTCTCTCTCTCTCTCTCTCTCACACACACACACACACTCTCTCAATATATATATATATATATATATATATATATATATATATATATATATATATACGTAGAACAACTAAGGAACACTACATCGTCACAAAACTATAGTTACAGATTCAATCCTCACTTTTTACGTTCTGTTAGTGTCAATGGAAAATATATATATATATACAGTAACTTTAATTTATAAAGTAAAACGTATTGATATGTTATTTGTCCATAATCATAATATATGATGATAAAAAAAATATTTTTCAAAGTAGCCACCATTGCTGTGAAATGGTTCACATATCTTGCGTATTTATACTTAGTAGTGATTAAAAATAACTGTAATTAATATATCTGAAGATTAATAGTTCACACTAATATGAATGCACTAATATTTTCTAAAGTGGTAATTTGTTCAAGGGATATCAGGAATGTATTTACAAAAAGCCTCAAGAATATTATTTCTCTTCGAAATGTACTGCTCCGTGAGGATTAATTCACTATAAAAGTTTTTCGCTATAAAACATGGTTACATAAAAGTGATTTTTTTTGTTGTATCCCAGTCTCTTATGTATCACTTTATTGCCCATGGGATATGTAAAGATCCAACATGGAAGATGCAAGGATATCTATAAAAGTATAATAATGGAAATGAGGATGTGTAATAAAAAATGTGAAGAGCTTAAGACTAAGTGAAATGATATTCTTTTGTGTGAGAAGCAGTATTAAGATATGTTTGGCTGTTGGCCACTAAACATTCTTTTAATTGAATGTTTCATAAATTCTTATGAAAACTAATCTTGGAAGTCCAATCAAGCCCGTGTAATAAACCAGTGCTCCTTGGATAAGTCCAATGTTCAGCGACCGATTGTGAAATGTCTCCATCGTCAGAGCAACCCCAGCTGGGGCCCACTATCAGGTGCCAAGTCGTAAGACCTACCTCTTTTGGTTACAATTTACGAGCAAGCGGGTCACACGATTAACGAGCCTTCCTAGTACCTAGCTCTCAGCCAACTACTTCCGCCTCAGGGTTAACTGTGTTTTACCGCCAACACTATTTGGTGGTGTTAAACAGTTTTGCCGTTTAAGTATTTGTTTCCAACTCCTCAAGATATACACTCATTTTGTTTATATTGGATCGGCAGATGTAATCTTTCTTTGGTGTATCTTCGTATTGACTTTTTTTTTACAAAAGAAAAACTTAAATCATTCCTGAAAAGTATAAAATAATTAAAAGTTACGTTAAAACAATGCCTGTCACTGATGGTGGTTGTTTCACATAAGCAATTGGAATAGCTTTGAATTATACTATAGCATTTAGTACTCTGTTCAGCGCCTAAAGGCACAGGAAAGGAAATTTCAAATTCAAAGTTATTTATTGACTCTATCAGCTATATTTCCTGTGAAAAAAAATACAATAAGTGTAAGTGATAAATTGATTTTAATTTAAACAAAAAGTACATACATTAAAAGTAAAAGTCATTTAATTGTAATATTGGCTAATTATAATGCCAGTTGAAAATGTGTACCTGTAAGGGAGAAAATAAATGTTTATGTAATATAATATATAATGAAAAAAAGTGTATATACTATTATTATATAGGATAAGTAAGTATATTGCCAGTATTAAAAAATGTACAATGATTATTAATTATTGGCCAAATATAAAGGCAGTTAAAAGTATTAAGCCAGTATTAGGATGAGTAAATAGGTACAACGTAACTCGTGTTACTAGAACACATCTTTAAGTAAATATAAATAAATAAAAATGTATTTATAGATTTAGTTAAGAAATGATTGTATAGAAAATTAGTAAATTTAATACCCTTAGGATATGACAAGAGCGGTATTAACAATTTATTAGTTGATATTATTTAATACATAGAGTAAAACAGGGACTTGTAAAAATTAACAACTAGGTTATCAAGGGCATAATAACCTAGTTTTGATAGCCCAAATCATATTAATCCTATATTAATCCTATATTTCCTGTGAACATTTCCTTCCCCTATGTGGAGAAAAAAACGCTCGAAAACCCCAGCCGCTTTCCTGCGTTACTGCCTAATTGGTATTCTCGGGTTCTGTTTTAATATTTTGTGTCGGCAGGAGTTTTATTCATGAAGCGGCGAATTCGTGCTTGGTGAAGCCCCAAAAACATTACAGTGCATCGCAAGAACGGCGAGTATTATTTATTTTTCAGTTAACAGATTACTGGTACTGTACCTCCTTTGAAGATTGCATGTTTGTCCAAAGAGATTCGCTGCTCAGTCAGCCAGGTACCGCATTCTCACGGCAGTCATGCCATCACAGTTACACATATAATAGAGTTTTACTTTATCATTATTGTTCTGGTGTATTTATTTATTTTTTATCATTTTTGGTATCAATAGAGGATTTATTGTATTTTCAAGCATTATGAACGCCTCATTTCGACACGCAAACAATATGTCATCATCTCCTTTAAAACAGAAATCGCTATTTTTTGTTATAGAATTTTCCTGAGGCAGCCAATATTAAAGATTAGGCTTTGCTGCAGTTTGCAGGGCTCTAAGCTGGTAGTGATGACGGACCTTGCTCTTTGAAAGTGCTCATTGCTTAATAAATTCTTGTAGAGAACAAGATCTTTTTATTCATCTTGCTTAATTGGTCTCTGTGCCTTCCAGCACCCAAGGATAAATTAAAGTTGCAATTTTAGCCCCCCGTTAGGCGCGGGTCATTTCCAAACGACTCTAGGCGCGGGTCACCTATGAGGTGACGATGGAGAAATAGGTTGGTAAAACTGCTTCTTAGGGCAAACATAGAGTTAAACAAATATAAATACTTATCTGAACAAATATTAAAACTATTTTATTTTAAAAGTTAGCAAAGTAACACATGAATATGTCTTACAACTATCAAAAATATTAATTCATTTCAGGTAACTTGAAGCAATTATTGAACAATGAATTCTTTAGGTACTACTTACTTAGCTACTAGAAAAAATATGTAAAAAAAGTACGATAACAATAGTTTTGAGCTACTTAATCATTTGATTTCTGCAGGAATATGAAATACGAGAAAACATTTAAGATAGAAAAGGAAATTAAAACGTTTCATGTCGAATCTTTTAGTGCCATCTATTTCTACTGAGGTGAGTTCTTGCCCAACACATTTTACATAAAGTCTTCTAAATTAATTCTCACTCCTCTGTATGTGCCAGCTAAGCAAAGAAGGTCTATATAGGCTTTTATTTCTGTGAAGTCCGTCTCTTTGGCATCCATCTGCCTAGCAAATTCTGGCTCAACGATTTTTATAAATTTGTTTGTGCCGTGCGCAATACTATTAATAATCGTCTCATCAAAGAGACAGAACCAGCAGTCTAGTTCATTAGTAGCCTCCTTTGCCGCCCCTTTCACTCCCAGAAGTTGTGTCAATAAATTTTATTTTCCCTATTTTACGCAAAGGAAAAGGGGTTTCCCTCCACTCAAAACGGTCAATAATCATTCCGTTCACACTTCTCAATGCAACATATTTTTCGTGTGACTGCTCATCCTCCCCATCACTTTCCGATTCCACGTCACTTTATTCAGTCTCTGAGTCTATACCCTGTTCTTCCAAGCCGTATTCAAACTCCGAATCTGTGTCGTTCTGTATGTTATCGACTTCTTCCAAAGGACCCAGTAATGTGTGGTGGCGTCTAGCAATATCATTTTGATTACTCAAGTCAAAAATACATATTTCCTGGTCCATTTTTTCTGACAAAATGTTTTGAAAATGCATTGTTAGTCTCGGTCACCTCATAGATGAATTCCCTATTTTTTAGGTATTTTTAACTATTCAAAAACAATCAAGGCACTACAAATAGATAAATAGATTAATTATAGAAATACAAGAAATTAAATACTTACAATATTGGTCGCGGTGCACCTGTGGGGTGATTTTAGCACAAGGAACGCACTATGTACAAACTTCGAAGGTCAAACCTATACTGTTTTGAGGAGGAAGAGAAGCTAGAAGCATTGCTGGAGGCCGAAGTCGGAAGGTATTGGAAAAACACCTCAAAGATGAATCTGTCAGGACGCCGCGACAAACGGAGGGTTAAATTAAGTATAGTGAAATATTTTAATTTAATTACGCAGTTTATTTAAATAAATCGTCTGGGCTTCTATTCACTTTCCACGCCATTAGCCGTAATGGACTTGTAGTTTTATTATTATTCAGAATATGAATTGCAGTAGTTTTTAATTTTAAAATATCCAATAGTTTTAAAACTATTGTTTCTTGCGATTTCTTTCATTACTTAAGCAGACTTAAGGGAAATCAGCTATCGAGATCGTACTCATACTGATTTCTGAAAAATATCCTCAAACGTCCATCGATCCTACCTAGCAGATGGCGATATATATATATATATATATATATATATATATATATATATATATATATATATATATACAGGGTGTTTGGTAAGTAGATAGAGTAACTTCTAGAGGTGTTTCTACTCTTCAAAAGGAACAAAATTGTCCATACGATGGATACTCCTGGTCCTTTGGAATTGGGGAAAATTGATTTTTATGATTTTTCAATGTACCTTTCTTTTATTACATAAATTCAGCTCCAGCCGATAAATTATTGCTATTGGATGTTTTCTGGGCATGTAATTTTGAAGGCCGTTAAACTCTCTTTAATAATCGTTTATTTTTATTAGCAATTTTTGTTTTACAACTAGCTTTTTACAGAATCTGAAAATGAAAAAAATTAAAATTAATTTAAAAAACCATAATTTTGAAACCTCAAAAACCTTCCTCTGAATCAATTGAGAACTTTTAGATTTTAAGGAAAACATCTTCGGCCAGTATGTCTTCTAACCATACAATAAGTATGTGAAAGCAGCAAATCAATTTTAAAAAGAACGCCCATTCTACAGTTCAGTTTTCTTTTTTATTGTTATGATCCAAATAAATTCTCGCTAAAGAACACGTACTCAATTTTTATATTATAAAATTACCAATAAGTTGTTATATCATAAACCACTTTATTCCAAGCTTAAATTTGAAATATTGTTTTCATTAAACATTTACTGTGAGAAATACAAATTCGTAGTGTGATACCGTCATCAATTGAGATATTGAGGCCGTGAATAGAAAATATTTTTTACTATCACCATACTCGACATTTAACTGTTTCATTACGCACTAAAGATCGTATTAGTTAATGGCTAAATCGGGGGTGGACTGGGGGGGGGATTAGAGGGGGAATTTTTAGAATTAAAAATAGCACTGTTATTATGAGTCGCATCACAAAATGTTATAGACTCGATCTTGTTAGGCTATTGATGCTCTGCAATTGTTGTTCTCTACGTTCTTTCGTAACTCAAGTATTATACGAGTTATTGGCACTCTCTTGTTTTCAGTCTTTATTAGTCCCCCAACACTTTTATTCATGGTTTTTTACATAGAAATAGAGAATGGGATTACAAGTGTCTTATAACAGCACGTGGGAAATCTGCTTAGTTTATGCAACCCTCGGACTTTATTGCTTCTTTAGGATCTGAAAATATTACTTCCTAACGAAAATTTCGTATATAAAAATACTCATGGAAAAAAAATTGGGTCTTTAACATGAAGGTACAGTTGTCTCTATGACTAAGCATAGTTGTAGAACCCACCAAAAGAAAACAGTTATTTACCCTTTAAGTATCAAATTAAATGGATTACATGGATATGTTGTGCCATCTCTGTTGGGCCACCTAATAATAAAGACATTAGGAAGAATAGTACTCCACTCAAGACCTAAATTGTTAGTATTAGAGGAGTATGATAGATATTATTGGTGTATGACTATTGACTTTACAATGTGAATGATACATTTGCCCCACAATCAGTGATATTCGACTTCAAGGAAATAGTGTAGAGGAATATTTTTTTTATTTTAGGTATTTAGGGGCTAGGTAGGATCTACATAACCTGTTAAAGACTCCACAGATTTCAATAAACACATCTAATAAAAAAATAATTAAAATAAATGAATAAATTTGTAATAATAATCAAGAAAACAGAGAAGAAAAGCTCACTTTCTTTGAAGCTGAGGGTCAATAACCTCATAAATTAACCAATAGTTACGACTGGTTGAGCGATACTCATTAGAATTCTTCAGACTGTAGAGAAAAAAAAAGAAGTGGCAGATTCAAAAAATTTCATTGATCAAAATGGAGCAGTGGTTTGAACTTGGATGATTTAGTTTGATTGGAGAGAAAAATAATTGATTTCAGACGAAATGAAGTAGAAGGGGTAAATTGAAGAGGACTGAGAGTCTCAGTGTAAATGGGTTAGGAATGTGTAGCTAGCGCTGAGGAAGAATCAAATTGGGAAACAATGACAGATTCAAGAAGGGCCTAAGGTATTCAAGTATTGATTTGGTAATTCATCGAGATAGGCAGAGCTTGATAATGGAGGACTGGCTGGCTAAAGATTGGCAAATTCTCGAAATTCTACCAAAAAGAAAGTATTAGTATTATTTATAACATAATGTATCACAGTAAGAAATTATAATGTTGGAGAGAGGCGTAAACTTTAAGGAAGCCATGTAACAATTTAAATATCTAGACGAGATAGAGAGGGAAGTAATGCCTGCCTAACCACCAAAACATACCTCTCACTGTTTCTGTATTTCCAACATTACCCTCTTTTGCATTTAAGCATGAGTCCTAGTTCTCATTTTCATGCTTTAAATTTTCCACTTTTCTAAAAAATATATTATCTAAGGTAAATAAAGAGTTACCATTTACAATGTAAACAATTTCCTTATGTAAAAAGACGTTGTTCTTTCTTACCGCAATTAGCTATATCTGGGAATTTGGCTCCCAGCTATCTATTTTGGCGATATCTATCTATATATCTAAATATAAATATATATATATATATATATATATATATATATATATATATATGTATATATATATAAATATATATTCAAAATCACATATCCAGAAAACATCCAATAGCAATAATTTATCGGCCGGAGCTGAATTTATGTAATAAATGAAAGGTACATTGAAAAATCGTAAAAATCAATTTTTCTCGAATTCTAAAGGACTAGGAGCATCCATCGTATGTAGATCTATCTATCTATCTATCTATCTATCTATCTATCTATCTATCTATCTATCTATCTATCTATCTATCTATCTATCTATCTATCTATCTATCTATCTATCTATATATATATATATATATATATATATATATATATATATATGTGTGTGTGTGTGTGTAACGTCTGTCTGTACATTATTTTTTTTTTTTTTTTTTTTTAAAAATTTAACTATAAATTTTCGTTACACATGGAATTGAAACGATATCAAATATTTTTGGCTTTGGTATCTGTTTGCGTGTACGTACCATTTTACGCCAAAACCACTTAACCGAATTTTATGAAAATTGGTACGTATATTACTACTAATAGTAGTATATTACTACTATAGGCTATACTAATATGTTCATAGGCGAACAGAAGTGGGGGTTATAAGGGAAGGCTGAGATTAAAAAGTCCGTCACGCAGGGGCTGCGTAAACTAAGCAGATTTCCCACGAGAAGTTTTACAATAGAGAAATCTGCCTAATAACAACTGTAGTAGTAAGAAAACTCTAAACCTAAAACATTATTTAGGGCGTAATAACCCAGTAGTTTCTAGTCCCAAAACACAGTTAACCTAACCTCTAAACCTATTCACGAGGGACGAATAGTTATAGAAACGGCTGCCAGAGCTCTCGGCGGAAAGTCCGAACATAGCCTACTGGTGACCACACGCAGAATACAAATGCAAATATCTCGGTTAATATTCAAGATACAGAATAAATGTATAGAACAATATTTATAGTAAATTTAATTTGCAATAAGATATATTCTATACAATTTTTCCATCCGACGCATAATAACGGAGACCCCTCCCACTGGTCCGATTTCAGCCATTAACGAACTTGATCTTCCTTTTTACATAAAACGATTAAATTCCGAGTTTGGTAAAGATCAAACAAAAATTGCGACCGCTCGAGCGTTAACAGACAAATATATACTATATATATATATATATATATATATATATATATATATAATTTTGAACGGACCTCATTTTCGTCATCTCCTAGGTAGGATCGAAGGACATTTGAATAAAGTTTTCAAAAATCGCATCATGAGTACGACCTCAATAGCTGATTTATGTTAAGGGAAATCTGCTAAAACAGCGATATTTCGTTTCCTAATGGTTTTTTGGCAAAGATGCACGTAACAAAAATAGTTCATTTTGTTATTTAGAGTAACTTTTGTTAAGTATACGTTTGTCGTATAACAAAGTACAAAACGAGATGTATACTATATTCTAAAGCGGGAGTCGATGATTTTATTAGGCGCTAACAATGAAACCAAACATAAGAAAACAAGTTATTTATATGAAATAGCATTAACTCTTTCATGATTGTAAGCAATATTTAAATTTCTAGGAACGAACAGGAGTGGGGGTTATAAGGAAGGTTTGAAATGAAAAATCACGCTATTTTTTTTTTTATTGGTTTTTCTGCAAACGTGCACATAGCAAATGTTTTTTTTTATGTAGAATAACTTTTATTTTATTTATTTTTTCGCATAGCAATGTACTAAGCAAGTAATTTTCATATTTTTTTTTTTTTTAACACTAGTAACATATTGCACCAAAAGTAAAGTATACTGCCCCTCCTCTCCCTCTTCTCTTCTCCTAAACATATTTCTTTTTTTGGTAAGCTCTTTATAAAGGTGTGTATAAATATTAATAATGAGAAATGTCAGTTTCCCCATAAATACTTTAATACTTTATTAATTTAAAACGTGATAATTATTTGAGCCAATACTTTTGGTATTGCAGATATTGTAATCCGATTTTTTAATATAACTTAAGGTATTACAGAATTAAGATCCTTAGAAATAAATGAGTGACAGGTTGGCTATACTGAGCCTAACGAGGTGTGGGGATACATCCCTGTCATATCAGTTATTCCCTGCCGATTTCACATTGGTCTATGTTTACATGTCAATTGATGCTTTTACGTTTAGCAATGTAGCGTTATTCTCAGCAATCTTAATTTGTATTATTATCATATATACATAATTTAAAATGATGAATACAGGTTGAGTGAAATTGCTGGGGAGGTGTAACCAGCTATTTCTGCTACTTATTGACACTAATCTAATAATGTATTATGCTTCACTGAAAATACTATATACCATTATGAATATAAATTTTTCCTTCCAGACATATAAAAGGATATTTTTAATTATCTTTATTATGTACTAGCTGCCATAATCGTGCTTTGGACCGGGTTTGGGGTACTGAATACAGTCCAAAGATATAAAATATATCGTCTATGACGCTTTCAAAAAATATACATACACAAGAAATGGGTAATATAAAAATATTGTGGATAGTGAATCCTTACATAACGAATACTTTTATTATTATGATATCCCAAGAAATGCCGAGTATCTTAACAAGTGTACATATACATATATACTCGTATATGCGTGTTTGTGTGTATGAAAATCCATTATCGCATGATTAATATTGGTATCTTTAGCCTTTGACTAGCAGTATGCTTTAATGGTATTTGCATTAGTATTATAGGTAGAAACACGATTTCTTTTAACCCGTTAGCTGGGTAACTTGTTCCGTGGGCATGTTCATTATATTTCTGAAAAAATGGGGAATTTTGGGTTGTATATTTCTCATGTGTGAAAGTACCGAGAATACTTATTTACACCGAAATGTGTTTCTAGATAGCTTGAGAAATACAATAGTTTATATGTTAATATAATAGCACTGTATGAATAAACTTCATATTCCTACACAGATCCCGCGATACGTACCACACTCCTCTAACATAAATTTTTCAGTATGCGGTTTATGTTGACGGGAACCTGTTGTATCCACAAATAAATTATAAAACATTTCAAAAAGTGTATTATTTTAGAGCTAATTAATTAGAGTTGTGCAGTTTAGTTTAAAAAAAAAAAAAAAAATTGGAATGTACATTTTTTTTGTTCTTGAGAGAAATATGTTAATTAAGTATAAATTTGCTTTATCCTCAAAATAGTTTTGTCTTGTGAGGAGTAACTTTAAACATTATTAATGAAACGCAAAATGTGAGGTGCATGTTGCTGAAATAAATAATAATTGATAATCTCAAAATTTCAGATGCACATTTTCGGTAATTTTGTATAATAAATCACGAACGAATTCATTGATATCGAAGACGACCTATAAACGCTCTTATCACAATTTGCGTGTTAAGTATATATTAATCTCTCACCTCCTGTAATATTCCTCATGTGCTCTTAAAATAAATGAAATAAGGTGTAAGGTACATTATTCATTTCTGGCCCCTCTCTTTTTATATTTTTACGTATAAATATCGAGTTTCGTAAGGATAAAAAAAATTGCGACCGCTAAAGCGTTAACAGACATATATATATATATATATATATATATATATATATATATATATATAAAATTTTGAACGGTCCCCATTTTCGTCATCTGGGTAGGATCGACGGATATTTGAAGAAATATTTCGAAAATCGCGTCATGAGTACTGTAGCTGATTTCCCTGTAGAATTAGCTTGATCTACTAAAAATAATAAAATATGGCCAATAACAGTCAAAGAACATTTTAATGAGAAATGATCTTTGGCACTGGAGGACATGAGATATATGGTTAGTTTACGTAGCCTTCTATCATTATTAATATTATTGTTATTTCCAGTTTGCAATTGCAGGGAGAAAAGATTGACTCATTCATTTTAGTAAATTAAAAATTAACATGTTTAATACATAATTGGTTGTTTTAGTCTTGCCCTGTATTTGTTTTTTCCCCTCTGAATTCCGCTTTCTCAGACAGAATCATTGTTTACAAGCATTGTTTGTTATTACAGTTGCATTTAGTCACTAATGGGTCCACGGATTGTCAGTTTTAGGAGTTAAGTCCACTTTTCTGAGTTATTTATTAACACATCACTACACTACACATTGTTGATGAATACTTGTTTTTCAATGCTGGTCATTGTTTATTTAATCATGATGTCTAGTTTATGGGAATAATTGGTATTTGTGATTTTTTATTTTTCAAATTGGCACGAGGCTGTGGAATGGCCAAGATAAACTGGTATTACTCTCGCCCACGACTATTGCGGAAATAAAGTAACACATTGCCCCAACTCAAACAGAGATGCTACAGCTACGATTTAGGCAGCTCGGGCTTTTTTTAACCTGTGAGAGTGAAGATAGATGTTTGTTTCTATGTCCGAATTATAAATACCTCATTCCCTTCCGAAAAAAGAATGACCGTGATTTATCTACGCTAGCCTTCTAATTTCCTTAGCCTGTGTAAAGAATAATTCCATTTATTTTAAGGGTCCGTTGAATCAATCATAAATTTATTAATTATGCAAAAAAAAGTATTGCAAAAAATTCCAAATATAATGACTTATAGTTAATTTCAATTGTTCAATAGTTTTTCTCCGACCCTGCAAAATTTCAGAATTCGCAATCCTAGCTCCACCTGATAAACGATATTTATTTAGTCAATTTTTCTACAATCAGATTTACTGCTATTTCGGGAGGAAATTCCTTTCTTTGCCATGACCTGAGAAAAAAACAATTACAATTTGTATAGTTACTACAAAATATATAAACCAATGATAAAGATATATAACTAGCTGTACGAAAAAAAAAAACTGACTGGGCAACACACAAAGCCATATTTCACGACAATTTTTCACTTGTTTTCAGTCCACACTCATAACATCATCCCACGTATTATTGCCCATTTTTCTCAAAATGAAAAGCCGAAGTAATCTTGATTTTTGTTGAATGTGAGATTTTTAATGATACAGTTGCTGGGTATGAAAATCTCAGGACATAATAACGAACTTATTTCGATTTTTTTAATTTATCCCTCTCTAAAAAGGCATGGGCTTCAACTTGCTCGAGTTTATCAAGTACAAACTAAGGCCTTTTGTTTGATGGGGTAAAACGTAAATACGAAGTATTCTTTTCAACGGATCTTTAAAATATCACTTAGATAAAAATCAACAATTACTTGATCGATGGAATATTCAATAATTAAACAACCCGTATAAAGTTGAAGATATAATTTGTTAACGTTTTTTAGTGATCTACATTACGTCCGCTTTTTTTCTTTCAAAATTGTGGAGGCTTTCATGAGACAAGTTAAGCCAGACTATTTCATGTGCATTCCTTTTATTTTCATATGTTGATTTGAATCCATCACTCCACCAAGGATAAGTAACACTGTTTAACAAAAAAAAAAAATAAAGACCTTTGCGTTTTTCTGGAGATATTAGTGGCGATTATTATGGAATTCAGTGTGCTGAACTCAAGCCTGTTTTCATACTTTTTCTATCAGACATATTTTTTGAGTAATTGCGATTTGAGCAGTGATCCAAATGAGTATGGAGTGTGTGCATTTTCAGGGACATATTGCAGCCCAATTATTGTAAACAGCAAGCATTTACTAAGTCTTCGGGCAGCGCCGGACTGGCAGCTCTGTGGGCCCTCAGCAAAATTAGCTGTGATCCCCACCCCACCTAGCGGAATGTATGACACCAAATAAAATACAAACAATTTTTTATTTATTAGCAAATATATATATATTTACATACACACACAAACACACACACACATATATATATATATATATATATATATATATATATATATAATACTTTATACCCCCTGTTTTTAATAAGTATATTTTTAACTGAAATTAATAAATAAGTAGCTGATGACTTGAGGTAATATGGGCTCATCGTTTTTCGAGGAGATGTTTATTGACATTTTTAAATCATATTAATGCTTGTTCGTCTAATCTGAAGGCCAAAAAATACAACTTTCTTTATCTTTGCTGGTGTAAGACATGGTAATTTATTTGAGAGGCAATTAAATCTTTTTTCACTTTTATCAATCGCCTTAACAAATCGCTTCGTTAAGCCAAGGTTGATGTGATGTGGAGAATGAAGCAAATAATTTATACATTTGTATTTTATTGGAAAAAGTGATACCCGGAATTTACATTTTGAAAGAAGAGTGATGAAAGGAAAGGGCATCATTGTTCCAAGGATACCAGATTGAAGATGTAGATTTTCTTTAATATACCCCCAGATGGCTTTCTTTATTTTTGATAATAATGAGGCTTAAGCTTTTGAGCCGGCAAGATTGAAGTGGATATGTTGCAGTGGGCGAGATATACTGGTTTATAATGGTTCAATGTATGATTTGCCTTTAGTAAAGAACTAGATAAAGTCGGTTTAAATATTTATTATAAAAATAATCTCCATTATATTTGTTATTAGTGCCTCATGTCCTCATCGGAATTTATATATATATATATATATATATATATATATATATATTCCTTTTTACAACGTAACCAATCTTTATGCTGTGAATTGTTGAAATAAAACTTTTGTTAAAGATGTTCTTTTCAGTCTCGATTAATGTTTTTTATATATGAAGCTTATTAATTTCATAAATAAGTGCACATATTAATAACATGAATATTCCTTTTTAATTCAAAATGTAAACAACAAAAAACAATTTGTATTGTAACTTAATAATATAACCTCAAAAACCATATGTTAACAAAAGAAAAACAATAATCATATGTTAACAAGTTTAAAACAATAATCATATGTAACAAATTGTTTTCAGTCTCGATGACCTTACTATTACTATTTTTTATTTGGAGCTAAATGAGTTTAATACCCAAACAGTTCAAAGCCTCATTTGCTGAGTGTGCAATAGTGACGAGGTTGACAAAATATTTAACAGTCTATCTGATATCACCTTCTTTTCTATTATTAATCCTTTCGATATCAGTTACGAGAACTAATTAATCGAACTTATAATGATAATTTAAATGGATTATCACATTATATATAAATAAGAATATATAACTTTTAAAGTACCGATATCGGCGGATAAGCTGAATTAAAAAAGAGCTGTTGCCATTGACGACACATGATTTGAAACGGGTCATAGAAACACTGGCAACAAACTACAAAAAAACCTAAAGAACCCAATCCAATGAAAATCTCTGGAATATCATAGCAGGAGGGATAAAGAGGATGCTTGGACATTCTCTACTTACACATACCTCATTAACCGAAAAGATAAACCAGCCTACATGTACTCACTGGAACATAACATCCACATAATAATGTTTTTTTAAATTGCTTAAAGAAAATTCACATTTCCAAAACAATTGAAATCACAATTTATACGTTTCACTCATTTCACTACAATAACTCGTGTGTGTGTGTGTGTGTGTGTGTGTGTGTGTGTGTGTGTGTGAGAGAGAGAGAGAGAGAGAGAGAGAGTGAGAGAGAGAGAGCTTAATAAATACTAAAATTTTTTCTTTGAATTGATTCTTTCCATGTAATTATTGTACAAGGATTTTATTCTAAATATTATGGTTATTTACTTTTAATTTAATGTTTACTTGTCTCGATTTTATTTTATGCCTTTATAAAGTTGTTTCAAACATTTCTCTTAACGAAAATAATAAAATTATACGCTGCACAACGTCGCCTAGTAGTGAAGCTCATCAAAATAAATAAATACATTTCTTTCACTCGAATATTACGGGAGTTATTTCGGATTTATTTCGCCTGTTTTAGACTTCACATAACCCCGACTACTTATCCGATTTTCATATAATGTAACTGTATTACTAAGCATCTCATGAACAACTAGAATTTTAAGTTAGGTTTATATAATGCTTTTTATTGAAAATCGAATTTGAAAATACATTTTCGGTGTGTCATCCAGCACTTGGAAACCTACTTAGCATACGCAGCACTTTCGTGAAGGCCTTTTTTGAATTGTATTTCTTATAATTAGTATGAAGTTTCAGAAACATTTTCCTGGAAAAATTAAATTCGGTGGGGATCAATTTTTTTTTTTCGTTTGACACCATTGTTAGAACAATGGCATCAGAAGAAAATCTTGTCTGTCCGTTTATACTCAATAAATCAAAAACGGCTCCGAACATTTCTGTGGATTTTTATATTTGTTAGTCAATTATCTCGACATACAACATAGACTATATTAAAATCCGAATTTTTCAACCAGAAGTGCGGGTTTACTTCGACGTGAAAATACAGATTTATCAATATTTTCGTTAGTCTTGGTTATATATAAAAAATGAATTGTATTTAGAATAATGATTTTGGTCCTGAGTCGTTATTAACATTTATGTACTTCAAAATTTTAACTTCGGCCTTACGGTCGCCAAAGGCTTTATTCGTGTTTCTTGTGAAATGTGGATAGAATTGGGAAATCGTTAGTAAATGTATTAAGGTAATGAATATTGTTAATATGAGCAATTTGATATTTTACTAGTTTGGGTTTACTTCGACGTCAAAATATATACATGAATATTTTTTTTTTCTTTTTCTCCAGATGCTAAGATGATATTCATGTTTTGTTTGCACGGGAAACTTGATGTATTTGATCCCAACAACGATAATAAATTCTCAATATTCGTCCCATAGACATTCCTTCGTGTTTAAAACTATAAATATGACTAATTTTAAGTTATTTAATGGATTATTCAGTGTTTCCGATTATCCAATATTTATATTTCGACAGGAAACCATTAGTAATATATCGATTAATTTTAGTATGACAGCAGTTCTAATCATACATTCCTGTAGCTGCTTATATCTCGGGTAAAACAAATGAATGGCAGCACTTATACAGTTCATTTGTATTATTGATGAATGTTATGAGATGATTTTGTGTATTTAATCTTTATATTTCCAACGGGAAACCATTTTAATTGCCTGTCATAGGAGGACACCACAGCTAGTGTTAAATAGGAGAGGATGAAAATCTATTTTATAGAAATACTGTAGAGTAGGTTATATGAGAAAATATCTAGGTTGAGCCCTGTGCAAAACTGAAGTAAAACTTCGTATGGTATTAGCAATTAGTTATAAGTTAGGAAACTATCTAGTTGGGCGTGGGGACAACGGTACTACATAGCCATTCTCAGACAGCTGTTTCCCGCTGAGTAAAATGCTTCTTGCCTCGCAGCCAACTCAATATATTTAATGAGAGAAATAGAAAAATGTTTAATCGAAGTTAATTAATTAATTTATTTTGTTGTTTATTTTGCCATTTAATAATAATTTCCAAGATCTTTAAATAGAAAAACGAGTCTTGTTAATAGATCCATCGATGCTCTTTTTCATTTTTTATATATAAATTCAATTTGATTCCCTTTAATTGTTAAAAATGAACTATAATCTTTAATACCTATTCTTAAAATAAAAAAGAGGAGTTTCCACTGGATTGGGGGATACCTGAGTGCCATTTTCAAGATAACACTGCAGTAGGTGGCGCGCCCCTCGTCAGTACCCCCTATTTCCCTATTTTTTTATACTTTTAAGCTCCTTGGGACTTACCTTACAAAGGTAGTCGCACGGGATCTCACAAATGTTTTAAGGGCATGCGCAGTACTGGAGAATCAGAAAAGGGTTGAAACAGTACTGGTAAAGGCTCTAGACATGAGGGGAAGATAGCTAAGTTGGGGGACACCCAGGTACTATCCTCTACTCAGCAGTTCATAAAGTCTCTCCAAGTCATCTCTGAGATGACGTGCCACTACTGATAAGAGAGATTACTAAGAAGTATTTAGGTATTTTGTTAGAGGAAAGATTTAGAGTTAGTAAAGAAGTAGTTAAGGTTTAGTAGGGTCAGGAAATATGAAGATCATATCTGTATTTACAGACCTGCATAGCCGATTACAAGCATGACGATAAATACGGGGCCTGGGATTGACTTATGTTGTAGGAATTGTATGCTTGATTACATGCTAATGTAAGCTGTTAGCGACAATTATTAACCATTTTATATCGATTAACGCAGAGCTTTTCATTTGAAGAGTTTGGCTTATAAAGCAAACTTACCCAGTCGGTAGAACACTCAACCGGGTTATATTATTGTTTGCTGGCGCTACTATGCCCCCCCACTCACACACACATACACATATATATAATATATATATATATATATATGTGTGTGTGTGTGTGTGTGTGTGTGTGAGTGGGGGGGGGGACATAGTAGCGTCAGCAAAAAATAAAATAACCCGAGTCATATATATGCAGTTTTTTTCAGAGTAGTTCAGTATAAATGTTGGTCCCACAAAAAAAACAAACATTACTAGCGATTTCTGAAATTGCTATAGAAACGTCTTCATATAACGTTCATATACAGTTGAAAACAGTAAATCTTTAGTGGCCTGAGCGTGAAGACCCTTAAAGAGATTTACAAGGCCATTAAAGAATATAGCACTCAGGCTGAATCAGATATACAAGATGTAACTAATGACATTTTATTGCGACCCTTATATCCCAAGAGCCATGAGAGGAAAAATAAGAAATGGACTCGGCTAATGTAGTGCCATTCAAGCATTTCACCATTGCACTCATTGTTGGTTAGCAAGTAAGCATATTTTGAAAAAGGCTATAATATTAGGCAACTAAAAATCAAAAAATATAATCAAGTGCAGGGAAGCTTTGAAAGGGATTTCTTAGGAGGGAAAGTAAGAGTGTGTTATAAATATTAAAAGAAAAAACATGATAACGAAAACATATGTTAAAAAATAAGTATTAACAGGAACATGAAAATCATAAAGGGTTCGTCTCTTCAATCGTTCGGTCAGTTAGTGGGTTTCTTAATTTAATTATTTATTAACGTCCACTTTTTGCAAGTCTAATTCGGATGGGTTACCTACAAGTTGCCACTCTTTTCTAGCCAGGGTGGAACTAAGGATTGTGGGTTTTTTTCATTTTCACTAATCTTTTTCAGAAATATCGAGTATTTAGAAAGTGTCTTTATCCTTGCTCTGTTATTTCCTTCGAATGTATGATTGGCACTTCAGTAACCGCCCCCTAGACAAATATGGCTGTAAGGTGAGTTAGCAATTGTAGCAACAACTTACCGGCCTCCCATCACTGATGAAAGGCGGTGACTCCACAGGAAAAATGATGCAGGGATATTGATGAGGCTTCGTGATCTGAGATTATTCAAGTCCTACATAAGAGAGCATATAGTGGTATATATTAGGTGATACTAATACATACCACTATATATGTCCGCGATTTATACATTCTGTTAAAGATTGTATTATAATGTCAGGTGAATTATGTTTCTCAAAATTCAAAAGGTCTTGCTTTACCTTCTCACTTCTCTCTCTCTCTCTCTCACTCTCACTCTCTCTCTCTCTCTCTCTCTCTCTCTCTCTCTCTCTCTCTCTCTATATATATATATATATATATATATATATATATATATATATATACTAGCTCAGACACCCTGCTTCGCCTGGGAATTCATTTGAGGCTGAATGGTGATGGTATTGTTTTGGCAAGGCTTAACTTTCCATTATATTTTGACATTTCCCCATCACAGTGCTTAGGGTTTATACCCGTCGTTGCTGTGTATTTGTTAATAATAAAATTAATTTTTTATATAAGACTTCAATGTCCCCCATATTTCCTGTCTCCGTGCATTATGGATAGATTTCAATTATTAAGGACAAAATATTAACATTGATTTCAATTACATTTTCCAGGTGTACCTCACCTGATAGTTCATATTGGAAAGAATTGTTGAGCATATCAATATTTCTACGCAAATTACTTGCTTTATACATGGTTCCCTAAAAAATGTTTGGACCTAAAAATGTTAATATAGCTTATAATCATGAATGAATTATTGCTAATTGACATACCGACTTACGTTAAGTTCGGTTTAATTGTTAGTGCTCAATAAAATTGTTGGCTCCCGCTAAAGTTTTAGTGTATATCTCGTTTATATTTTGTTATAAGACAAAAGTGAATATCACAAAAGTTACTTCAAATAGAAAAATAAACTACTTTTGTCCTGTGCAAATTTGCAAAAGAACGAATAGAAAACGAAATACCGCTAGTTTTAATTTCAGGCCTTCGTTACAACCCCCACTCCTGCCCATCCCTAGAAATGTTGGTATGGTTTATTATAATGAAGGCATTAGTACTAATACACGTACCGAGTTTTATTTAGTTCGGTTGAGTCTTTTGTGACAAATAAAATTGTTCACGCCCGGTATAGGTTTTAGTGTATATCTCGTTTATAATTCGGTATACGAAAAAATTGTATATATAAAAGGTTACTCTAAATAACAAAATAAACAACTTTTGTTATGTTCATACTTGCCGAAAAATCAATAGGAAACGAAATATCGCTATTTTTCATTTCATGCTTTCCTTATTATCCCCACTCCTGTTCGTCTCAGACATGTGAAACGAAAAAGTATCGTGAAATTTCGGCAAAAAACAATGTACAGACAGAGGGTACAATTTTATATATCTATCTATATATATATATATATATATATATATATATATATATATATATATATATATACTAAGGTACCCGGCGATGCCCGGGAAATCATTGCTGACTGACTAATGATTGTATTTTTATAGCAAGACTTCAATGTGTACAATTGCACTTCCCTCCACGATGTATTGTTTTTTCAAAACAGCCAATCCTAAAGTGTAACTTTCAGGGTTAATAGAATAGAAATTTTAGTTTTAAAGAATATATTAAAATGGGTTCCTAATTTATCCCTCACGACTTTTTGACTCACGGTTTTTGAATAATTCAAACCATAATCATGGGTAGCATTTATTACAATTAAATATCTTCTATAATGAACATATTTCCTGCCAAAAATCAAACCAAGCACATATAGTTTTAGCATAGTTACATAAGATTATATTCGTATTAGTAAGCCTCAGTGGAAATCACTTCCCGTCGTGGCAGCATTCCACAGGAAATAACTAAACTCAATTACCTCCCGTCCATTTCGGCTCTCGCAGGAGCGTTATCATCGTAGTTTTCCTTAGAATATAGCTTCAGAATATTATTTTAATAATTTATCTACCTGATGGAACTAAATAATAGATCCCTAAACATAATTTCATTTATGTTCAAAAAGCTAGATGAGGGGAAGAGAGCCCCCCTGCAACCTAGTAATACTTTAAACATTCATATGGAGTATATCTTAAATACCAGAAATGCTCTTATAGTTTATATTCTATTAGAAATAAATAACAAAGTTATAGGGAAAATAAATAAATAAATGAGGAGGCGACGGAGATTTATAAGCTCACTAATCCGAATCATACTTGCAACTATCATATAAGACTAAAACATAACATCTTTTGTTATAATATGCATTTATTAAAAACACTTAAATAAGCATTAATAAAATTATTGACTCCCGCTATGGAGTTAGCGTATATCCCTTGTTAACTTCATTTACGGCAAAAGTGAATACAACAAAAGTTACTTTAAATAACAAAAGTAAACAACTTTTGCTATGTGCACGTTAGCCGAAAAAAAAATAGAAAATGAAAATTGCGAATTTTTATCTCAGGCCTGTCTTATAACCCCCACTCCCGTTTGAACCTAAACATTTTAATGTAGCTTATAATCATGGAAGAATTAATGCTAATTCGCATACCAAGTTTTGTTAAATTCGGTTCAATCGTTTGTGCTCAACAAAATTGTTGGCTTCCGCTTTAGTTTTTAACGCATATCTCGTGTATGTTATACAGCAGAAGTGATTATAAGCCAAGTTACTTTAAATAACAAAATAAACAACTTTTGTCATGTGCATATTTGCCGAAACACCAATAGGAAACGGAATATCACTATTTTTAATTTCAGGCGTCCCTTATAACCCCCACTCCTGCCCGTCCCTAGAAATGTTTGTATGGCTTATTATAAGGAAGGCGTTAGTGCTAATACACATACCGAGTTTTATTTAGTTCGGTTGAGTCTTTGTGCCAAATAAAATTGTTGACTCCCTCTATAATGTTTAGCGTATAACATCTTTATAGTTCGGTATACGAAAAAAGTGTACATAACAAAAGTTACTCTAAATAACAAAATAAACAACTTTTGTTATATAGATATTTGCCAAGAAACCAATAGGAAACGAAATATCGCTATTTTTAATTTCAGGCCTCCCTTATAACCCCCGAGTCTGTTCGTCTCTGATATTATTAGTATAGCCTAAAATCTAAGTTGGGTAAATAGTAATACACGTACCGAGTTTCATAAATTTCGGTTCAGCCGTTTATGCGTGAAAAGGTAACAAACAAATAAATAAACAAACAAATGAACAACACAAACGAAACAAAATGCAGTTATGGTGTCTATGACATGTGAAACGAAAAAGTATCGTGAAAGTTCGGCAAAAAAATCAATGTACAGACAGAGGTTACAATTTTGTATATATATACATATATATATATATACATACATATATATATATATATATATATATATATATATATATATATATATATATATATATATATATATATGAAAAACAATGTGGTTCATATATTTCTGATTGTTGTGCTGCAGAAAAATACGTATATTAATGGGCTTTACAGTAAGCCATTGAATTATTTCAACTTTGGAATTCAATCAAAGACATCGAAAGCTACTGGCCTGCGGATCAAGCTTGTGGTTCCTGACAAATGATATCAATCTTTTTGACAAATGGCATTCTGAGGAATGTCTGAGTATTCGGGCAAATCCCGATGGTCCATACTGTAAGCAAGCAGATATTGATAGGACGGAGAGGTTGGTATCCATCTGGAATCCGGGTGCTATAAATCTCCTAGGATATCCGGTCACAAGGCCTATAGAACTAAGTCCACTCTTCATCAGTCACTGCAACTCACAAACCCATAGAACCTAAGTTTGTCAAGAATAGAAGCAGAAGGAACTGGCCAGCGAGGAGAACATAAATATGGCATGGCCTACGCTCTTTTATTGTCAAACCCCATTACAGAATACATTATGCTTACTTAAGGCACCGATCTTCATTGTAATGTGTATCATTTACCATCTTCTGAATGTAATGTAAAAGCTGTAAGCATACTAGAGGTGCCCTTAGTAAACAGAGAAATAAATTAACTTAAACACTAAGAGGCCGCAAAAGTTGATTCCCCTTAAGTTATGACTGAATTGAGACTTTTAATGATCGCTATTGAAGAAATAGGATGTCTTTTAGAAAAAACCAATATTTTCTGTCACGGTTATTAGTTGTTATATCTTTTTTATGTTTTCTTTCAAAGGTAATATTCAGTCACTATACTGGCTACAGTCATGTATTAATTCAATCAAGTAAGTAGCCTATACTTAAACCCCAAATTAAATTATTAAAATATCAACATTTATACACTAAAATCTAACATATGCGGAAATTAGAATGTTTATGTAAATGTAAACAAACGTAAAGCCCATACGATGATACTCATGTACTATTTTATTACACATACAACTACTAAAACGTACCAGATACGAAGTCTATCGCCATAGTTGCGACATGGGATACGAATAAAATTAATTCAATGGTATTAGAGATTCTCAAACAACTCACTGAATAATAAAGCAACTTAAAAAAAGAGCTTTCACTGCGCGAGTTCTATTATTTATGTCATATTAGCAATAAATAGATGGTGAAGCAGAATTATAATTTTTAAACAGGTAAATTTACTGAAGTGAAAAGAAAACACGAGTTAATAAATAATAGCAAAAAATAAAGAGCAAAGCAATTTCGATAAGATAATATTAGAAAAATAAATTCAAGTGGGTGATATTTTCTTTATTCAAGTAGCTACCAGCTGAGAGTCTACCAGGGGAAGGTAGATTTGCGCTCGATGAGCGCTCAACTAAATATGAAAATATCTTGCGATCCGGTTTTTGGACTTGGAACCTCAAACATAGGCCCTTGGTGTTCCAGCTATACAATTACAGAACATATTGTTACTCACAGGGGAATACAAATTTCCTCTCAAGAATTGGGGGGGGGGATCTAGTAAAATCGACGAAATTTGTCAATATCACCCTAATTACTCTAAGTCGTCGAAAAGTAGAAAAACTATTTGAAGACTTCAACAAACGGTACATAGTCTGTAAACAGGAGTCATCCGGTCGAGCGGTGGTGTTCGAAAGAATTCTGTTGTTTCACCTCAACACGCCACGCAAGACTACGTGACGTGCACCGCCAGAGTGACCTCGTACTGGGTGGAATGTCGTCCTTGTGGATGATGAGAAAGATTAAAGGAATCATGAAAATAACTGCCGTAGGGATGGTGAACAATACGGGGAGGGGAGAAATGCTCTATCCCTTTAAATCACATCTGACATTAACGTATTAATTTCACCTAATTGCCTGGGCAATAGAGATTTATTATGTACGAACTCATTAAATAAAATCCTTGGTCCCATACCGGCTTGAAAATGAAATGAAATGAAAGGTGTTTATTTACATTAAATGTTATCACAACACCTTAGGATACTTGTATACTTATTTTTTTTTTGTTTTGTTTTTCTATAGACAATTTTTTAATATTATGGCAATTAAATTCTTTACAAATTAATGAATTACATTCATACTTATATAAAACATTCGTTAAAAAATTAGGCCGAATCCTAAGAATACATTGTATGAAATTCATCAATTTAAGTAATTTTATACAATAGTTTCATTTATATTTTAATGCGACTCTAAAACATACATTATTTTATTTGTTAACATGCAAATGTATTAAAGGATGACTATTTTTATAAATAATGAGAAACTTGTCCCAACTTATAGAGACAATGTGCCTGATCACAAAGTATTTTAGACCCATATTTATGACAAATATTTATTAGTTTTATTTAATAATTGAATATTTTTGAAAGTATTCTTCTCATGTATAAAAAATCCGACATACATGACGCCCTTTAATTTTTTTTTTTTTTTAACAAGGATTATTTTTAATAGATTTGATACATTCGGGCTGAGCTTTAAAGAGTTTTACGTTGAAGAGTTTCACAAAAAATATTGTTTGGCATATATATATATATATATATATATATATATATATATATATTGAGGGAAAATACATTATTTTTGACTCCTTAAAAGGTGGACGATTGGAGTCTTTCAACATTCTGTTGTATATAAACCTTATTGCTATGTTTTGCTTTTTAAATATGATTTTTAGAGTTGCCCCAATGCATAAGGCCTTAAGTTAAACGACTGTGGAAATATCCATAGTATATAGAGTTTCCACTGGATGATATTTTAGCTTCTTACTCAATTCTTCAATATGAATGAACCTGTCAAGGCTTAAACTTTTATCATGTGAATTGGTACCTAACATTTCACGATTATTAATTACTGAAGAATGGGAGCACTGTTTATTGAAATCTTGAATATTTGTTATTGGCACGTACATAGCTAGCTTATTAGCCATTAACCATTCAGATAATGATTTAATAGTTTAATAGTAACAGAGCCATCACACAAGGGTGGTAGGTAACCGGTAGATAGCTCGTCTCTATTAGCCGTAATAGCAAAAAGTGGACATATATATATATATATATATATATATATATATATATATATATATATATATATATATAATAAGTCTTTCCAGGTTTGGCTTTGCTAGTGCCAAAATAATGATCAGAATGTTTACAATTATTTGTGTTTATCAATTCTATAGCGATTCAATCATCAATGATGTAATCTACTTTTGCTAGAGAAACCGTTCGTAACGAAAGGGGTTCGAGGAGTCGAGTACATTATTTGATTCATGAGTTTGGTTTGTCGTCATCATGAATCAAATGGACATTAGCGGTAGTCTTTTGTGTCTGTGGATTCTAGGAGCCTAATACATAAGTGAATACAAAAAATTCGTTAGATTTATTGAATCTTGAAAGTTACTATTCCTGTAAAAATTCTTTATTCACTGATAATATTCTTGAGTAGCTATTTTTAAATGGTTTATTACTGTATATGTAATTAATAGCAACTGGAATTCCATTAAAAATAGAATAACAAAATAATAAATAAAATGACTTCTGTTATTAAATTTTGTTGAACTTCAAATATTCCATCTTCCATGTTATGTTCTTCCGGAAGCTGTGATTTCTTCTCAGATGCCGGATACTGAATGCCTACATTTACACTTTTTTGTCAAAATGAATAGCAC